>MU226874.1:699836-721925 GCA_018584345.1 Thuja plicata
AATTCTTTTTGGTCTCCATGTTGTGGTCTGAAAAGATTCCTCTTCATAATTCTTAAGTTTCTTTCCTCCTTTGTGATTGTAGTTCTACTTTCTTTGGGGAATGATGTCAATTCATTTGCAATAATATAAAATTTCTATGAACATGTTATCTTATGATAATACTGACCCCACATTAGGTAGATCCCTCTTGTGTTCTTATGTATGTTTATGTTTGATTTCCCTTGATTTGTCTTCCTTTGGGGGCATCTCGCAGTGGAAACATAATCTGTAGAGTTGTTGATATTTACATTAAAAACATTGCTCCTGTTAAAGTGTTAGCAATGACTTTAATGTGGGGGCATACACTCTACTCACTTTTTTCACACATGCACATTCAAAATAGTTTTCAAGATTCACAGTTACGCCTTTTGTGTGATTCACAATGAGATATAAGTTCTCATTGGGCAAGATAATAACACCCTTTTCTCTCTCTCCTTAATTAAGTGATGTCTCTCTTATCATGATATTAGGGTGGATAAAGACTTAAGTCCCTTGGGGGCTTGAGGGTTTCTTTATCCCTTTTTGGTTCCGACAAAGATTGTCTTTTCTATATATTCTCCTTTACCAAGAGTTTGTATTGAGCTCATACTCTTGCTAAAGTGGGGGCTAAATGTATAGTCAGAAAATGGAAGCACTTCCATTGTAGATGTGTTTATCCTTCTAAGTAAGTGGTTTGGGGTCATGAAAAGTGCCTTGAATGGGTTCTTGATCTTGACATGGCTTCTCCCCTATTCTGTCCCTCTTTCCACGCCTATTTAGCCTGATTTCTGCATTCTGAACTGCAGACTGGTGATTTTGGGCTTTAGGGTCAGGGTTGACCTTTCAGGTCTATGTTGACCTCAACCCTGACCTAGGTTAGGGTTGACCTCAACCTTGACCTAGGTCAAGGTTGACCTCGACATTGACCCAGGGTTCAAATCCCGAGGTCTCACAATTTTTGGAGGTCAGCCTTTGCAAAAAGTTTTTCCCGCTTCCGGGTCGGTTGTTTCAGGTTTCAAAGCGTTGATTCCTAAATTATATTTAATATAGGTCCTCTCCTAGGGGTAAAGGCTTTAATGGTAATTTAATCCTCCTATGTAGGCCTCCTTAGAATATTGTGCCCTAATTTCATATAAAAGGGAAGCTTTCTCTCTCATTTTCTCGAAGTCTTCTAAGTGCAAAAAAAGATCTATTCAAGCATCCATTTCCTATCTCTCAAGGTGTTCAAAGTCTTCTAATCATGATCAAGCATTCTCAAGCTATCTTCAAGTGTGATTCAAGCAAGCTAAGGAGAAATATTTCAAAGCAAGCATCCATCCATTCAAGTATCCATTTTCATGAAGGAGATCCATTGGAGGCCATTGAGGGATTGAAGCTACATAGTTCCCTTTTTGGTGATCTCTCCATCCACCTTCTTCTAAGTCAATTCCAAATTCAAGAACCCATTCAAGACATGGTGTTGGAGATCTACAAGTAAGAGATTGAATACATCCTACCTTTCTACATTCCACATTTTGAAGCATACTTGTGGATTCAAGGATTCGAATCCTCCACAAGGACTTTTACAAGAAAGGTGAATTTATGCATTTACTTTGTCCATTTCTCCAATTTAAATTACATATATTTGAGGTTAATTCCTAAACCAGGGTTTGACTAAGGCAAACCCCTCCTCCACAACAAACAATCCCCTTTTTCTTGTAGATACAGGTTCAAAACAGTTGATTTGAGACCAGATCTGGATACCCTTTTTGGCTTTCTTTCAGACAGCGTGAACAAATTTTCTATCAGACTTGTGCAGGTCAGGGTCAACATTATCGGGTCAAGGTTGACATTTGTGGGTAAAGGTCAACCTTTTTCATAAGACGACATTGGAACAGAAAAATATTTCTGGGTTTTGTTCGTCTCTGCGTTTCGATTTGGGATCAACTGTCAATTTTTCCAGAAATAGTCTACAGACCTCAGAAAATAGCATTCTTTGATTTGCAATATTTCAAGGTTAGTGCATTTCTCCTATTTCTTTAATTACTGTCTGATGCGGGAGCATTGTGACCCATTAACATTATGAGGAGTTTCATAAGATTTTAATGTTTGAGTCCTTTTGATTTTAGTAGGACCATGTTGAGAAAGGGTTAAAAATCCCAAAGAATTGCATTATAATGTGCTTAAAATAGCATTGAATTTATTAACAAGTGGGAATGTCGGGTTAATAGGTCATTTTAATAACTACCTATGAATCTTGATGAAGAGATTCTTCTCTATAAAGAGAGAATGTAACCAAAAAGAGAAGGAGAGTAGTAAGAGAGTGGAAAAGAATTGGGGCTCTTTGGCGGCAGCCAAAGAGCCATGCAAATTGTAATTGCAATTCATATTAATGAAGTACTAGTTTTGTGTTGAGTTATTTTAAAGCTTGTTCCTTTTATTATGTTTTCCTCTGTCAAGCATTTGATATCGGGTCAGTTTGGACAGAAAGACTGATTCAAAGGTCTTATATTTGTTGTTATCAATTTTGTGAATGTGGTCATCATTTGTGATGCTATCAGCCTAGTAGTAAATATTTTAATATGTCTGTGCAATATATCTTTGTTAAAATGGTTATCAAGAACCGTTCTTTGAATCTTGTATCGATTCTGAATGAGAAGTTGGTAAGCTAGTTACACAGTGAAGAAACCGGAAGACCTAAGGGGAAATGCTTTGACAGACACGTGAGAAGATAGAACCAAGCTCGATTGTGGAAGGAAAGGAATTAAGTCCTAAACGGTTTCCAATGAACCGCGATTTGGGTCTAGTGTTAGTGTTGATCATTGCAGAGTTATCAGAGAGATTGTTAGACGTTTGTTTATGCCCATGAAGAGCCTATGGTATGGAGTTTATTTTCCATGTAATGGAGGCTGAGAGTTATAGAATTTCACCCCCATAAAATGTGAACCAAAGATCACCATACGTCAACCATTGTGTGGTTTGGCATTCGTTAATGCAAAGGTGGTGAACTAATGCATGGTCTTGAATAAGCTGAGAGCCAGCGAGTTGGTTTGTGGAAGAATTTGAGGATGAAGCAGTGTATGATATTTAATATCATTTCCACATTAGCCGACGCAGACCATGGAGGTTTGAGAATGACATTTGTATTGTGAAAAGGTGGTGAGATTTTTTGAGGAGAAAAGGTGGCGACTCGTGCTCAATTTTTGTAAATGGGGAAAGGTGGTGAATGTAGTTGAAGCTTGTGCTCAATCTGACCCACGAAGAGGAGGATTGCACTCATAAACTTGTCATCGAGTTGGAGTTGGCATGCAAGGAGGGCTGACAATCATCATGTCTTTAAACACAACATTGGTTAATGCAAAAGGTGGCGGACTTATGTGCATAGGTGTATGCTTGTATTGAGTCAACTGCATGGTAATGGGGTTCAATAGGATTGCAAGTTAAGTAGAGGAAGATTCTCTCTTGTTGGTCGGTGACACAAGAGAGAATCAGTGACCAATTTGGAAAGGTGGTGAATGTATTTTTGCATACGAATATGATGATAAGCATGGTGATATTGTATGAAATGTTGATGGAGATTTAGGAAAATGAAGGAGTAAATGGAGAGAATGCCAGATGACATGAGAATTTAAGTTTTGCTCTGCATTAGAATGGTATCAGAGATAGCAAAAGATTTGGGCAGGGTAGAGTTTGTGATGTTTTCAAACAATGGTTGCAAGATTGATCCATCAGAGTTGCAGTAGAACAAAGATGTTCTTATGTGAATATCTCATGAGCAGAGGTCTTGGTATTGTCTCCGCCAAGATAAGGCTGGGTAGAAGGTGCACGAGAGCAACCACTAAGTGAAGGGTGGTTAGCATCTTCCAGGATCTTGGGTGGGTAAGATGGAAATAAGGTGATGGTGTGAAGCAGCATTAGGCAAGGTGGATAGTGGCCAAGTCAGTTGCAACATCAGAGTGAGCAGCAGAAGCGTGACTCAAACAACATTTCCATGGGACATGGAAATCTTTTAAGCCTGGGAGTATGATGCGAGAGCATCGTGACCCATTAACATTATGAGGAGTTTCATAAGATTTTAATGTTTGAGTCCTTTTGATTTTAGTAGGACCATGTTGAGAAAGGGTTAAAAATCCCAAAGAATTGCATTATAATGTGCTTAAAATAGCATTGAATTTATTAACAAGTGGGAATGTCAGGTTAATAGGTCATTTTAATAACTACCTAAGAATCTTGATGAAGAGATTCTTCTCTATAAAGAGAGAATGTAATCGAAAAGAGAAGGAGAGTAAGAAGAGAGTGGAAAAGAATTGGGGCTCTCTGGTGGCAACTAGTGAGCCATGCAAATTGTAATTGCAGTTCATATTAATGAAGTACTAGTTTTGTGTTGAGTTATTTTAAAGCTTGTTCCTTTTATTATGTTTTCCTCTGTCAAGCATTTGATATCGGGTCAGTTTGGATAGAAAGACTGATTCAAAGGTCTTATATTCATTTTTATCAAGTTTGTGAATGTGGCCATCATTCGTGATGCTATCGGCCTGGTAGTAAATCTTTTAATATGTCTACGCAATCAATCTTTGTTAAAATGGTTATCAAGAACCGTTCTTCGAATCTTGTATTGATTCCGAATGAGAAGTTGGTAAGCTAGTTACACAGTGAGGAAACTAAAAGACCCAAGCGGAAATGCTTTGACAGACATGTGAGAAGATAGAACCAAGCTCAGTTGTGGAAGGAAAGGAATTAAGTCTCGAACGGTTTCCCATGAACCGCAATTTGGGTCTAGTGTTAGTGTCGATCATTGCAGAGTTATCGGAAAGATTGTTAGAAGTTTTTTTATGCCCATGAAGAGCCTATGGTATGGAGTTTATTTTCCACATAATGGAGGTCGAGAGTTATGGAATTTCAGCCCCATAAAATGTGAACCAAAGATCACCATACGTCGACCATTGTGTGGTTCAGCATTCGTTAATGCAAAGGTGGTGAACTAATGCATGGTTTTGAATAAGCCAAGAGCCAGTGAGTTGGTTCATGGAAGCATTTGAGGATGAAGTAGTGTATGATATTTAATATCATTTCCACATCAGCGAGGTTCGAGAATGACATTTGTATTGTGAAAAGGTGGCGGCCCATGCTCAGTTTTTGTAAATGGGGAAAGGTGGTGAACGTAATTGAAGCTCGTGCTCAATCTAACCCATGAAGAGGAGGAGTGCACTCATAAACTTGTCATTGAGTTGGAATTGGCATGCAAGGAGGGCCGACAATCATCATGTCTTTAAACACAACATTGGTTAATGCAAAAGGTGGTGGACTTATGTGCATAGGTGTATGCTTGTATTGAGTCGACTGCATGGTAATGGGGTTCAATAGGATTGCAAGTTAAGTAGAGGAAGATTCTCTCTTGTTGGTTGGTGACCCAAGAGAGAATCAGTGACCAATTTGGAAAGGCGGTGAATGTATTTTTTCATACGAATATGATGATAAGCATGGTGATAGTGTGTGAAATCTTGATGGAGATTTAGGAAAATGAAGGAGTAAATGGAGAGAATTCCAAATGGAATGAGAATTTAAGTTTTTCTCTGCATCACTGTCATATATCATTTCTATACATATAATTAATAGAATTTAAGGTATCTCTCTTTTTGTTCTCCTTACCAAATAGTTGATTTATTTGGGCATTTACCCTTTTCTTGGGTTGATCAACTTGGATCTTCCATTTGTGCATTTGGGAATAAAGGAGAAACATCTTATCTTCTCCTTAATCACAATATACAATCAATCAATTCAATTCAATTCAAGTTAAGGAATTCAATACAATCTAGGTAATTCAAAGAACAATTTACACATCAACACATTTACTATTTCAAACATTACATTTCAAGATAATTAATAATGTATCAAACCCTTCTTTCTTAACACATTATACATTTTTAATAAACATATCTCTATTTCAATCCTCCCCTTTACATTTTAGTAAGGATGATATCTTTTCCTCCATCACACAAAGCTCATAAGGTCTCTTGTTTGTATCCTTCTTCAATTGTACTCTGTTCAATGTGTAGACAGAAGTACTAACACCTTCTCTCTAGAAGGTTTGAGTGATTCTTTTCTCAATCATCAATGTTCTTGCACAATCAATAATGGATTTGTTTCTCCTCTCAGCAATTCCATTTTGATGTGGTGTTCTTGGTGCAAAAACCTATCTTTTTATTCCATTATCATTGCAATAATTAGTGAACTCATTTGAAATAAATTCCCCTCCTCTATCTGACCTTAAGCATTTCAATTTCTTGTCAGTTTGTTTTTCTACCATAGCCTTATACCATTTAGACATCTTGAATGCTTCTGATCTTCTTTTAAAAACATTATTGTCATCATTCTAGAATAATCATCAACAAAGAGAATGAAATACATATCTCTATAGTAGCTCTTTGTCCTAATCGGTCCACATAGATCAGTATGGACTAATTCTAGAATTGCATCAGATGTATGGGTTTTTCTTTTGAAACTGGACTTTGTCATCTTACCATTTTTATAATTCTTGCATATTATATGCTCGAGCTTAGTCATGCTTGGTAAGCCTCTCACATTCCTTTTGTTGCTGATCTTTATCAAATTGTCAAAGTTCACATGACACAATATTTTGTGCCACAACCATATGTCTTTGTTTCTATCCATTAAACAAGTAGTGTTAATGTCATCAAGATAGAAAAGGTTACCTTTTGTTTGTTCACTAGTTCTGATCAACCTTCCTGATTCATTGAAGATCTTTGCCTTCTTGTTCTCAAATGCTACTTGGTGTCTTGTGTTATTCAACTGAGAAACACTCAAAAGATTATAATTGAGTCCTTTGACCTAGTAAGCATTTTCACATTTGATTAGGTTATTCAACATTATAGTTCCCTTGCCTTCAACTAGAAAAGGTGTATCATTACCCATTCTAACTAATCCACCATTATAGTATTCAAAAGTCTCAAACTTTTTCTTGTCACCGGTCATGTGGTGACTGCAGCCACTATCTATAATCTAGACATCATTTTTACTAACTTTAGATATGAGTGCAGTCTCTACATACCTTTCTTCTTCTTTGTTTGAATCATCCTTCATGGCCACAAATACCATCTCAATGTCTTCATTAGATTTAGTGTTAGTATCATCATTTCGGTTCTCAGCTAGGCAACATGCCTTCTTCCCTTTGTCCTTGTAGTCTCGGGTATCTCTTCTGTTAGATTGTCGGTTGCTTCTGTATTCTCTGTTATCACTTCTATAAAACTTCTTCTCATAAGATATGTCACTTCTTTGGTCATCTTTTCATCTATTTGGACATCTTGTAGAAAAGTGTCAAACCTCTTTGCAATTGAAACATACAAGTGGTAATTTACCTTTGTATCTACCTTTGCCTCTCTGCAATCTTCTAGCCATTAGTGCTTCAATCTCATCAAGTCCTTGATCCTCATTATCACTTTCACTATAATTTCTAATAGCATGTCTATGAATTGAATTGTTTATTTTCAAAAAATACTTAAATGCAGATTCTATGGATGGTAAGGCACTATTATCAAAGTTGTTCATCTTAAAGGAAATTAGTCTACCAATCAGACTATCTAGAGTAACAGTATTGTTTGCTATTGCTCTCATCTCTTTTATAGTAGATAATCTAATAGCATATATAGGCAATAAGGTTCTTAGTATTTTACTTACCACTCTCTTTTCTTCAAGTACACCACCAACTCCTCGGATGACATTGACAAACTCTTTTATTCTGCAGCTATACTGAGTGATATTTTCGGCTTCTTTCATTCTTAATTCATCAAATATCCCTATAAGGCTTTTTTCCTTTGCTCTGAGTACATTAGCATCTCCTTTATGTACTAGCTTCAATTTATCCCATATTTTCTCTGTAGAGGTGTAGGTTTTGACATCTTCAAATTCAACATGAGAGAGTGAGGAGGTAAGCTCTATCATCATGTAGTTATGCTCATGCTTCTCTCTCAATTGTTCAAGGGTGTGAGGTCCTGTAGGCAACACATATTCAGTATCTAGATATTGAATAACATCATTTCTAATACCTGATAGGTGGAGTCTTATTCTTCTTTTCCATGATGCAAAGTTGTCTTTGTTCAACTTGGGCACATCTTGTCTATTCATCTTGTGATCTTTTTCTTGATTTGTTAAATTCCATTTCTAAGCACACAAGCTCTGATACCAATTGTTAGTAATAACTGAGAGGGGGGGGAGGGGGGGTGAATTAGTGGCCTCAAAAATATTCCAATAATCAGCCCTTAAAACTTAGTACCACAATATTAAGACTCTAGTTATCTTTAGTCCAATAAGATGAATAGCTCCAAATACTATTATCAAGTTACTGCTGCTCGAAATGCTTTGTAAAACCTTCTACTTTATGTTTACCAAAAAGCAGTATGTTAATTTACCGAATGATAATAAATTATCTAGAGTGTACCATCAAATCCAAGTTAGTAACATGAAATACAAAAAACTAAAGTAATGACTCATAGACACATTGAAACATGGATTTTTAACATGGAAACCCTGTTAAGGGAAAAGCCACTTAGGACCGTAACCCAAAATTTTCACTCTTCTGAAGTGAGGTCGGTGAAGAGCCAACCCTGTTAAAGGTTACAAACACACTGTTAGGTGTGACCTTGTTAGAGGATTTAAGAATTTAGTCTGTCACTTGATATCTAGCATCTCTATGCTACCTTCCTTGATCAAACACTCACTTGGCCTGTCAATAGGTATTTGGCATCTCATTCTATCTTCATGATCAAAATTTTTGATACTCCATTGGACGTATCTCAATTACAAAAGGATTTTTAGGATCCTACTCAGTTAAGAGACTTTATGAATCAATTGTTAAACTAAAATAGTATGATCTTTTCAAACATACAACTTTACTTCCAGATTTTCAAATATATTGTAAGCTCATAACTTATCTGATCAATATATTATTATAATACCTTTTCTCCACAATTTTTTCTACTTGGTGATGCTATTCTCTATTGCTCAGTGTCCACAAAAAAATTTAGCTCTCTTTTTAGCTTGATTGATCAGGACTGTATGAAGTTGCTCTTCATCAGTTTCTCTTTAGCATCCTGTTTTCATTCACTCCCCACAATTCATAATGAATTGGGTTGTCTCTTTATAGACATGATATCACCATTTGTTAGGTTCTTGATTTTCTTTATCTTGGCATGATCCATAAGTTAGCCAATTAGATTTAAAGTAAAACTCCCATTTTATCTCGTAGAGATCTTCTTGCCAACTAGCATAAAATGGTTTTAAATCAATCACTTATCTCTAGCTTTATCTTTTTGATGAAAAAAATGATAACAACTAGTTAAGTCCTTCTTTATCTCCTTGACAGCTAAGCATTTTTTCATTTTGTGAACTTCAATTCTTTTTGTTGTTTACTCTTTTTTGTCATCGGTCATCACTTTAGTTCATCTTGGCTTCTCCGTCAGGTTTGTCTATCTGTCGGGGTTGTCTATCCTTCAGGCTTGTTTGTCCCTCATGTTGCACTTTGTTTCTTGCCATCGATAACACTTGTGATTCTGCTCATCGGTAATGCTCGTCAGTTTCTTTTCTCGGGCAACACTGTGACTTGACTTTTGGTGATCTCTCTCCGTTGGGTTCCACTGACCGTTGGTGTTTTGTAGTCACAAAGTGAATGCTTGTCTTTTATGCATTATTGAAAGAATAATATTTATCTTTCTGATCCTCTGAAGTCTCTGACACATTGAATATAACCAATCAGATTATATCAAGTTAACATGAATGACAATACAATCCATTTAACTGATTTAATCAATTAGACTTATTTGATGGCTTGTATGATCATTCTGCATTTCGGTGATCAAGTTAACATCTTAAAACATTTAATCAGGTATATTTCATCAAAAAGGACTCCAAATCAAGAAGCAATAAAACCTAAGATAGATGAACAATTTATTGTACATTTGGCTAATGAGTCACCACCATGGAGAAAGGAGTTTATGAGGGCTATAGATGAGAATCTAACAAGAGAATAGAATGGTGAAAGAGCAACCAATGGAATCCCATCTACTCAAGTGGTTAAATACATGCCTTTTTCTCAATATATGGAAGCTACTGAAATGAAACATAGGCCACCATCCTCAGAAATCCCTGCTTCCCACCAAAAAAATGAAGAAGAGAAGCCCAGTTTGTAAATTTGGAAAATGCAGAAAGGGCCAGCTATTCGATCATTCAAGACACTTTTGATCAGAGAATCCCTCCTACAGAGGAACCAGTAGATAACCTCCCAATCCTAATAGTAGGTAGATCTATTAATCAATATTCAAGAATATCCAATCCTAGCCCAGCTACCAGTAATATGCAAAAGGATTTAAAGGATATAGAAATCACACCAATAAGGAACTTGAATAAATCTCTAAAAGAAGAAAAGGGTCATGAGGATGCCTCAGAAGAATGGGAATTAGAGTTTCAAGAACAAAATGGGGAAAATGATGTCAATAACTTGGGCCTCTTTGAATCTATGGGGGTCTTAGAGAAAAGATCAATTGGGAAAATAATATCAACCTGAAAAAAACCAAACACTGGAAAGACAGAGAAAAGAGGAGAAAAGTCTACAAGGGAGAAGTTGAAAATAACAGGAAATGTTGCTGACCAAACTAAACTTTTGAGATCGGGAAATGGCTATGCTAGTTCTTGAGAGAAATGAAAACCTTATCATGGAATATTAGGGGCTACAATGCCCTTGACTAAATTCATTTGATAAAGTGATGCCTTGATCAAATGAAACTGGATTTAGTGTTGTTATAGGAGACTAAAACAAAAAGTGAGGACATTGAGTTGTTTAGGAGAAAGTTTGGGAGATGGAAGTGTGAATTGGTGGGTGCATAGGGTGCTTCTGGAGGACTGGGTTTTCTCTAGAATGATGGGACTATAGATGTTATAGTTCTTCAAAATGATCAATACTTGCAATGGTTGAGAGTGCATGCGAAACATCTTCATTGTTTCATATCCATTTTTAACATTTATGGCCCAAACAATAGGGCACAGAAAAGGATGTTATGGAACACATTGAAAGGGATCTTGGAGAACCTGGGTGATGAGGTGGTCTCTTTGGGAGGTGATTTTAATGCAATCCTAACACCCAAGGATAAAAGAGGAGGTAAGGGGTGGAATAATGAGAGCCAAAGAGATTTTAGTGCCTTTGTCACCGGTTGTGGGCTGCTAGAATTACCTTTCAAAAAAGGTAACTTCACATGGACAAACAGAAGGGAAGGCTTCCTGAACATGGAAAAAAATCTTGACTGCTTCTTTATAGCTGGGAACTGGGTAGACAATGACTGGTTGTGTGAGATTCTTCCCTTCCAAGGATCTAATCACTTCCCAATAAGCCTAAGAATACAACATGAGGAAACCCTAGATAGATTCCCCTTAAAATTTGAGGAAATGTGGGTCACATCTAAAGGTTTTAGTGATTTAATTGAGGAGTGGTGGTTACAAGCTCCAACGAGACCAGGTAACAAAGCTTTTGTTTTTTTTCAAAAAACTGCAATTTCTTAAGGATCAGCTGAAGACATGGAATAGAACACACTTTAAATATATTTTTGCTAAAAAACAAAATGTGGAGGCAAAAATAATAGCTTTAAGTTTAAGAGTGATTAAGAAAGGAATGGAAGAGGCTAATTTTGAGGAGGAAAAAAAGATTACAACATGAATTAGGGGACTTATTGAAGAAGGAAGAAATTTTATGGAGGCTAAAGTCTCGAGAGACATGGCTGAAGGAGGGAGACCTAAATACAAAATTTTTCCATAACTCACTAAAACAACGAAGATCCTACAAAAAAATATTCAACATTCAAAATGATCAAGGAATTGAGATGTGGGACAAAGAATTGATTAATGAAGAAGCAATGAATTTCTTTTCAAAAAAGAAAGTGGCAGATAATAGAGAAAACAACCTTTATGATAGAGTCTTAGATGTTATTTTGTCTGTGGTGTCAAAGGAGAAAAACAAGAATCTTCTAGCCCTTGTCTCTATGGAGAAAGTTAAAAAAGCATTGATGGGGTTAGGGGGGGATAAGGCCCCAGGCCTTGATGGATTCCCAGCAATGTTCTTTCAGAAATTGTGGCATATATTTGGATAGGAATTATGGGAAGTAGTGGAGGAATCAAGAGCGGGGGGTTTCATTTTAAAAGATGTAAACACTACATTCATAGCTCTAATTCCAAAATGGGAACCACAAGAAAATTTTGAAGAATTCAGACCAATTACCTTATGCAACACGGTATACAAGATAATTGCAAAGCTCAATGCAAATAGACTTAAATCAATCATAAACTCGGTGATCTCAAAGGAACAAAGTGGTTTCTCTTCGGGATGATTAATTTTTGAAGGAGTGGTGATAGTGCATGAGGCACCTCAATAAGGAATTCAAAAAGTCAGAATATGATGGTCAAATTAGATATCAAAAAATCCTATGATGAGGTAGACAAAAAAAATTTAATAGAAGTGTTGAGCAGATTTAGCTTTGGACAGGATTGGATTAGATGGGTGAAGAGCTGCATCGAGACCCCAACATTCTTAGTATTGATAAACAAAATCCCTCAAGGTTTTTTTGCACAAGATAAGGGCATAAGGAAAGGAGACCCTCTCTCCCCATTCCTCTTCATTATAATGGCAGAGGTCTTGGGTAAATTGATTATGCAAAAGAGGGAAAATGGAACATGGAAGGTCATTCAAATCACAGAAGGAGTGGAGGCTCTATCACACATACAATTTGTGGATGACAATTTTTTAGGTGGTGAAGCCTCTGAACAGGAGGCCAGAATGATGCAAGATACCCTAGAGTTGTATGAGAAGGTTTTAGGGCAGTTGATTAACTGGAGAAAATCTAAGATTTTCTTCTTAAATACCCCTATGCATATACAAACTAGGATCAATAAAATTTTAGGAATGAAAACAAGACTTCTACCTGGAAAATATCAAGGCATTCCCCTTTTCAAAGGGAGGAATAAAGTAGATTTTTGGAAGGACCTAATGGAGAAATGCTTGAAGAAGATGGAGTGATGGAAGGGTAGATGGTTATCATCTACTGGGAGAATTCTGATGCTACAAACTGTAATCTCAGTAATGCCTGTATATTTTATGATGTGTATGGACATCCCCAAGAAAGTTGTTAAGATTATGGAATAAAAAATGAGGAGATTTTTTGGGTGTGGTGCAAAGGAGGAAGATAAAATCTCCTTGATGGCATGGGAAAAGATCTATAAACCAAAAGCTCACAGAGGAGTGGGGATCAGAAATTGGCAAAGAATCAATAAAGCACTAGGAGCAAAACTAATTTGGAGTATGTATAGAAATAATAGCCTATTTTGGGCAAGGATCCTTCAAGCCAAATACCTGGACTCTACAGATAGTTCATAGATACTTACTATTAGGGACCCCCCTCGAGGGTCAACCATATAGAATTTCATGCTGTCATGTCATCCAGTCATCACTGAACACATCACATGGCAACTCAGAAATGGAAATTTTGCCCTTTTCTGTGAGGACTCTTGGGAGGGACATATGGAATTAAGGGAGGATAGAGAGATGCTATTTTTGAAGAACCATTTCCAAACACACTGGGGCAGGAAAGTAAGGGACTACATAGAATTAAGAACAACTAAGGAAAGCTATAAGTGGGAATGGAAAAGGATGGATAATGAAGACATACCCCTGGAGTAGAAGGACATATGATGCAGATATTCAAAAATACGAAAGTCACTCTAACTGAAAACATAGATAGAATAAGATGGTGTGGATCTCTTTTAGGGGAGTATTCAGTGAAGATAGGCTATAAAATGTTGGAAAATGTTGTTGAACCACATTTTATATCAAAAGATCTATGCTGGAGTAAAGATATTCTACCAAAGGTAGGGGTTTTTTCCTAGATGGTATGTAGAGGGAGAATCCTGACTGGAGAAAGGAGGAAGAAACTAGACCTCATTGGGCCCACCCAGTGTGCACTATGTGAAAAAATGAGGAATTTGCAAATCACATGCTGTTACAATGTGAATTTACATCTAACTGTTGGAATTTTGTCCAAAATAAATTAAGATGGTTGAATCTAAGAGCTAACACTATTTCTAAGGTTTTTGCAGGTTGGCCTAGGGAAAATGAGAATTCTATACTTTCAAATATATGGAAGATAGTCCCTTCCATGATAGTATGGGAAATCTGGAAAGAGCGCAATAGGGAGATTTTTAGAGGAGAAAAGGAATCACAAAATAGGTTTATAAGTAGATTGCAACATGCTATTGAGGAATTTTTAGTACATCAACATCAAGGAAACAATTTTTAAAAATTCCTTACACAAAAGAAGATAGGAACATTCAAATGAATTAGCCAAGAGTTAGGTTTAATTCACCTGCAAGAGCTTTAGTAACCATAATAAAGAAAGGGGAAGCAAAAAATTATAAAGTGGCAAGCTCCGGAGGAAGGATGGATTAAAGACAACTTTGATGGGGCTACTAGAAATAACTCAAGATAGAGTGGTATTGGGGTTATTTTTAGGAATGCAGAAGGAAAGACTATATTAAAGGCATCAAAAAGATGCAAGGATGGAACCAACAACATGGTAGAGAGCCAGGCAACTTTATTGGTAGTAAGAATTGCAAAACATAAATGCATGAAAAACTTGCATTTGTAAGGAGACTCCCTAATTCTAGTGCAAGAAATCTCTAATTTATCCATCAATGCTTGACACTTAGAAAAATACACTGATTCAATTAAAGAAATACTAGAAACCTTTGAAAATTTTAAGGTAACCCACATTAAGTGGGAAGGAAATTCTGAAGCAGACTCGCTCTCCAAATGGGCCCTAGATTTAACATGGATCAATGAACTATGGATGGAGGAGTCATCCTCATCAAATTGATAAGAAGGTAAAAATAAAGAAAGATGATGAAAGGTTACTTAATGATGTCAGACCCCAAAATCAAGTGAATCTCGTTAGATTTTCTCCTCATAATATAAGGTGAAAGGATGTTAATATCATAACACTTGGAAGGATGAACATATGATTATGATGATGGGGGAGGAGGTTAAGGATGGGTGGTAAAGTGTGCTTTTACTACCAAATCATGTGCCAATTTCCTCAAAGGACGATGGGCATTGATTTCAAAACACATAAAATTGAATAAATAGCCATCGACATGCAATTCCAAACTAAATTAAGCAGAGCAGTTTTGAGAAAAGAAGCTCTAGTTTCTCCAAACTTTGGCATGAAGTTATTATGGACAATGGAACCAAGGTTCACGTTCACCACCAAGTGCCACTAGAAAGGAATTTTTGGACCAGTGGAAGATCGTAGAGTGCGATTATTGATCTGTTGCCCCTCCAAAGAGATCATTGAAGCATTTCAACAAACCCTAGGGGCATTGTTTCATGAGGCTACTCATAGGTGGAAGCTACAATTTGACATTACAACAATGATAATGGTGTGGGGTCTTGAGCTGGGAGAACTTGAAAAGGTGGTAGAACAAGTGATGAAATGTCTGTTTCTAGCTGACTTAATTCCCAACATTGACAGCTGCTCGAATGGGCCCACCTAGGGTGGGACTTTGATTATAGTGAATGCTATGCGGATGAAGAAGAAGGAATAGCGAAATACATTATTCCCTTTCTGAGCTGGCCGAAGTGGGCAGATAAAGGTGACTATCTGAGAGATAGAAAGTTGGGATGGGAGAAATTGAAAGAGGGCATCAAAAATTACACGATAAATCGTAGAAGGTCGACTGTGCCTGCCTTTTTTTCCAAAGAAAGGTAGGACTTTGCGAGGGCAGAAGAAAATGGTGGTAAGGAAGGTTAATTTATAATAATGTAAGCCTGGAGACTATAGTATTTTTTTTGGGTGGTAATGGAAGCTTTTTGATGAATGCACATTATGACCCAGAACAAAGAGATGAAGAATGGAGTCGGCCGAGACTAGGGCTTTAGTTTTTTGGTGTTTTAAACACAATTTTCACAAGAAAATTGATAGGAGGAGGCTTACCGGTTATCTCACCAATAGGAAATAGCGCCAGGATGGGCCAACGGAGACTCCTAAAGAGGGTCTGATATTTTTTGCAGAACGGAGGCCGAGGTAGTATTGAAAACTAGTAAAAGGATGGTTTTGATATGATGCATAGATCAGGTTTTATCTGATAATTGTAATGTTGTTGGGTTTTGGGTGGGGTTTATTTCAAGGAAATCTTAAGTGTAATGGGCTATGATATATGAAGCTGAAAATAGCTTTAAACATGTAATGCCTCTTTTATATCAATAAAATAATATACTATTACCGACCAAAAAAGAATATTAATACTATATATAAATATTTGTATTATATTTATCATAACATAATTATATTCATGTGTGCATTATTGTGTGTTATAATTATAGTTATATCAATATTAAACTAACTGTTCTAATGAATAACTTATAACATTGAGATTTTCAATGTCTCTAATGTATTTGTTAAGCATAGTACATAATATAAATGTGTGTGCAAAAAATAAAGTTGTAAAAATTGAAAAACTTACAAAGAAATTGAAATCAATTACAAAATAAAGTTCAAATTTGTGACAAAGTTTAAACAACATTGTTAACATTTTGCCAGGAACTTAGCTGCGCTGCGACCTTGTTTTTATGTTGGTTTTATTTTAACCATTATTTTTAAAATTGTTATTTTCATTACGAAATTCAACTTCAATATATTTTGAACAATATTATAATATATAACTATTATATATTCTAAAATATTTACTATACTATATTTTCATTATATATATTATAAATAATAATTATTACAATTTCTAATATATAATATATATTATTCTATAATATATATAATATAAAATACTATATCATATATGCAATATTATATAATTTTAGCCTTTATTTATTATTTAAATTTTACCTTACATTTAAAATTTATATCTATATTTTAAATTTTTACAATTATAACTATATAAACGAAACTATAATATATACAAACATAATTTATTAAATATTATTTTTAAAATTTTATACAAAGTTTCTTATTTAATTTTTAACCTATAAATTTTTCTATTTTTATTAAATAACTATTAATTAAAATATACTTAATATTTATAATAAAATTAGAATTAAACAAAGAAAATATGTTTGGAAAGAGAAATTATATCTTTAGGCAAATGTAACAAGAGAAATTATATCATGTTTCCATATGAATAAAATGTCTCTGCTTTTTTGCATGCGCTCACGGCCTCATCTTATGCCGTTGACAGTTGAATTTCTTGATCGATAGATGTTGTTCTTTTCTAAAACAAAGCATGCTGATGTAAATTTCAAAACTGATGGAAATTGCATGAGCTCTCTGGTTATGCCCCCGAATCTAGGAATAAATGAATGGAAAACTATCTCCAGATCTCATTTTCAGATGAAGATTTTTTTTTTTAAACCCTTTGAAATTGAAACGGCGAATCATTTTTCGGCACTAGCTCCTTTTTCCCCTAGAGCTTCCTCTAGGGCTATTCCACAAGAGAAGAAATCACTTGTGCAGATTAATCAAAGCCCTAATTTACTTCATAAGAGGGCTCGCATCAGAAATGAACCTAGACCTACGGACACTGCCCCAACAAAGATTGAAGTATACTCCCCGCCTCACCATAGGAATATTGGTCCAAACACATCTCTGCTCCAAACGATTCTGGTTCATAATATGGCTAAGCAAGATACTTCCTCTTGCAAGCTAGTCATGGCGAAGAGTTTAGAGTTGGGTAAACATTGCACTGGCCCTAGATATGGATCAGGTAAAATTTACTCCCCTCCTCATAGGCGATCCAGAGATTTAGAGAAAGAAATGAATGATAGCGCAAATATATTTCCACAAAACATTATAAATTATAAGGATTATGTTTCTAACCCTAACCAGAGAAAAAATATTCTCATTAAAAATGAAATGGTAGGTAGGATTCAAAATATGTGTGCAGAGTATGTTTTTTTTGCAGATGGAATGGAATAGGGGCAAAGGCAGGCACGATTGTAGAATGACTTACAGAACAATTGGACAATAAGGTATGTATCACTATCCTCCAAGAAAAGTTTTTGCATGTGGATTGTTCGAGTAGAAAATTGAAGGAAAAACTTATAGCAAAAGGATGCCCAAAATTTAGAAATATAGGGTTTTTTTAATCTAGGATTGGTCCCCAATGTTTAACACGGAAGATTTAGACCTCATGGTGGAGAAGATTGTTTTTCTTAAAAATTTACCAATCGAACTATCTGATGATGAATCCCTCCACGAAATAGGCAATGGACTAGGAAATTTTAAAGGTTTTATAGACTCTGAGTATGCTCATGTTGAAAAAGGCATTATTGTTAGTATGAAACTTAAGGATAACCTAAATAAGCCTGTAGAAATTTTATACAAATCAAGATCGATCATTATAAACCCTAAAATTGTAGATTATGATTTTAAAGAAATAGATCGAACTCTTGATAAATTTTCTATGGTGAATTTGATCTAGGAGGAGTATAGTGGAAAGTTTATTATGACTCTTTCTCCAATTAGTAATGTTAATATGATGCCTGATAATATTGCTAAAATTGACATCAATTTTCTCGGACCCAACATTGGGGGTTTCGAGATTCTGAGTAAGACTGCAAACATGGAAACCTTTTCTAATCCAGGTAATAAAGACCTAACTTTGGATTCAGACTTAAACCAACCTATCATTAACAATTGTCCCATAGATAACCAATATCTAAATACCCATAAAAATCAGAATGTAGCTATGAATTCAGAGCAAGTTAACCTTAACAATGTTCCCTCCCCCTTGGCCCTATTATTTATTAAGGATACCTCCAATGATGTTTGTGGAATCAGTAAAGAATCTGAAAGGAGGAAGGAGGAAGATAGGATTATCCTAGAATATGTGTGTGATGATTTAGTGAAGGATCTTATGGAAAAATTTATAGAGAAAATTTGTGACGAAGAAGAGATTGATCAACGGAGACAATTTTTAATTAAGTAATGTTTAGCGCCTGATTCCCCTTTAATTTTACAAGAATTACATCAATTTTTGGAAGAGGATGCTCAACCAAAGAAGGAGGATAATGTGATCCTTGGCATTGAATCTTCCCCACTGAGTAAATTTTTTCTATATTGTGCTAAGATTATTAAGAAACATGGAAGGAAATCAACCAAAGACCTGAGGTTATTAGCTGGGGAAGCGACAAGACAAGTTAAACTCACTGAGATTTTTAATGCAGGTAAGGGGAAGTTCCTTCCCAGAGCATCATTAATTTCCTAACCTAGAATTTTAGGGGCTTAAATGCCCCTAACAAACAATAGATCCTTTCCTGCTGTATAACCAACAATAAATCATACATAATTCTACTTCAGGAAACTAAATTAGATCAATTAGGACTTCAAAAATTCAATAATAAATTAGGTGTAAAAGAAATATGGGGTGTTCCTACAGAAGGGAGCTTAGGAGGTCTAGGTATTATTTGGGACCCAAGATCTAGTACCTTGATAGAATTAGAAGATCATCCTAACTAGTGTTGTGGTTTGATAAAGAGTCTACACTCTGACTTAAAATTTTGTATTATAAATGTATATGGTCCTATACAAAATATAGATAAAGAAACAGTTTGGGATGAAATAGAATAGAAAATGCATGAATTTGGACAATACATAGTCATTATTGGAGGATATTTCAATATGATAACAAAGTTGTCAGAAAAGAGGGGGGGCTCAAGCCATCTCTCAATAGCTGCTAGGGACTTCGATGATTGGATTAATAGAAATAATCTATGAGAAATTGAGACTTCAGAGGAGCAATTCACCTAGAACAATAGGTGAAAGGGCTTCAGTTTTATTGCAGAAAAACTAGATAGGTTCTTTCTTAAAAATAATTTGGTTGAGCTCCCTTTTAATTTATCTGCTAAAGTATTACCCGTTTATGGTTCTGACCATTTCTTAGTTGAATTGCAAATCCTTAGGGATTAAAGCCCTAAAAACTATCCTTTTAAATTTGAACAAATGTGGTTGAAAGAGGAAGGATTCTTGGAAATGATTGAAAAATGGTGGATGGAGATTGATATCTCTGGCTCTAAACTATTTCAAGTAGTTAGTAAACTAGAAATTATTAAGATTAAATAGAAAGAATGGAATAAATCAAATTTTGGCAACATTTTTGAAACAAAAATTAATATTGAAGATCAATTAAAGACCCTTAATGCTCAGGTTTTAGAGACAGGTATGGATAAATGCCTATACGAAGAGGAAAAAAATTTATTAAAGAATTATGAAGAGGTGTTAGCAAAGGAAGAGCTTTTCTAGAGACATAAATCTAGAGAAACATGGTTAGCTGAGGGAGACAAAAATACCAAGTTTTTCCATAATATTACTAAGCAATGAAGATGCACTAATAGGACTACTACTATTTTTGATAAAAATAACATTTTAATTGAGGATCCTAAAGGCATAGCAAATGAGGTTGTAAACTATTTTAAAGAGATTTATCAGATGAATGGAATGCCAAATATAGAGAATCAAAATAGTATCCTAGAAAATATTCCAAAGATTATTTCTAGAGACCAAAACAGGATGCTTCTAGCCAGACTTTCAAAAGAAGAAGTAGAAAATACCCTTAATAAGATGAATCTGGATAAATCTTCAGGCCTTGATGGCTTCCCTACCTTCTTTTTCTAGAAATGCTGGGGTTTCATAGGCAATGAAGTAACGACGACCTTGGACGAGATTAGGAATTCAGTGAATATCTTAAAAGAGGTTAACAATACTTTTATCGCTCTAATCCCTAAAAAAACAAATCTAGAAAACTATATGACTTCAGACCAATTGCTCTATGTAATACGTTATATAAACTTTTCTCTAAAACTATGGCTAGTAGACTACAAAAACTTCTCCCGTACCTAATAAGTGAAGAACAATTGGGTTTTTTCCCAGGGATATCGATCTATGATGGAATAATTATTGCAACTGAGGCAATACACTCTGTTAAAATCAACAAGAAACCAAGTATGCTGATTAAGTTAGATATGAAAAAGGCCTATGATAAAGTTGATTGGTTTTTCCTCCAGAAATGTTTGCATGAATTTGGGTTTGAGGAGAATTGGGTTAAATTAATCTTTTCATGTATTTCCTCCCCAAAGTTCTCAATTCTTATTAATTACTCCCCTTAAGGTTTCTTTGAGATTTCTAGGGGAATTCATCAAAGCGACCCAATTTCCCCATTTCTTTTCATCATCATGGCCGAAGCACTAGGACATGCCATAAACATAGCTAAAATGAATGAGGTAATCCAGGGTATACAGATTACCAACAATGTTGCATCAATGACCCATCAACAATTTGTTGACGATACGATGCTATATGGGAATAGATCCATTCTTGAGGATAAAGGATTCAAACATATTTTAGATCTATATGCTTCAACCTTAGGACAGGAAATTAATAAAGAGAAATCTGAGATATTTTTCTTCAACATTGATCCACCAATTGAACAAGGTATTATAAACATTCTAGATTTCAAAAAAGGGGCTCTCCCATGTAAATATTTAGGCCTCTATTTGGACTTGGGATCTAGATCATCTGCATCCTGGAGTCACACCATAGAGAAAATTAGAGGAAGAATGCCCTCCTAGAAAGGTAAATGGTTATTGTATGCACCCTAAAATGGTCGCCTAGACTTTGGGCCCCATTTATCATTTTATCAAATTTCCTGAATCAATGCTTTGGAACATTTTCAATTCAAATCAATTTCCTTGATCAAATTGTAATTAATCCAGTTAATTCAATTATTTCAATATTTCCTAAGGTTTGACCATTTTTATTTAATTAAAAGATTTAATCTCCCTTTTAATTAAATAAAATTCCTCTTATTTAATTAAAATATTTAACCTCCCTTTTAATTAAATAAAATTTCTCTTATTTAATTAAATTCAATTTCCCCCATTTAATTAGATAAAATTCTTCTAATTTATTTAGTTGAAAGAAAAACCCCTCTTTTAATTAAATAAATAAAAATCCCCACTTAAAGCACTTTATTTGTTGA
>MU226874.1:738735-743735 GCA_018584345.1 Thuja plicata
CATCCACCCATCTAAACTAGTCATATTCTTCTTCTTCCTCCACAAGTCCCAAGTCTTTTGGAAGAAACTTGAATGTTCAATACAAGAAAAAGAAGCAATACAAGAATCCATCTAAAAAAGAAGATCATCATGTCTCCTCTAATTGACATGGGGGCATAAAATCAAAAGAGATATCTAAGAAGATAACTACAAGATAAGTATGGGTTCCAAAATCCATCATTGAAGATATTCTCTCTAAATGATAAAAAAAAAAATGAAAAATCTATGACTATATGGATTCCAAAGTCTCCTTTGAAAGAGTCTCATGTTGAGCAACAAGTGAAGTTTACATTCAAGCTTCCAAAGGCTTCCACTTCATCTTCTTCCAAAAACATTATTTCATTCCATGCACGTAAACTGCAACCTCTGCTATCCATTCACCATATTCCTTCATGTATTCCTTCATTCATATTTCCTCCATCCTATCTCTACCCTTCAAGGTGTGTTTTGATGTTGATCTTGCCTTCCTTTCCATCCACCCTTTCACAATCCTTCCATTAACTATCCCTCTACCTTCTACTCTTTCTCTTCATTTGCCTATTCCTCCTATCTTCCAACCTCACTCGCTTTGCATAAAGTCTTATCCTCCATTTTCCTCTTTCATCTTCCTTTCCCTATCGGCATCTTTGTGCATATCACTTTGGATCCTTGGCATATCATAGTTTATCCTTTAAAGGAGCATTATCTAAAAATCTTGCCTTCTTCCAAAAAATTCAAAATTTCAAAAATTTCAAAAAAAAATTTAAAAAATAAAAATAAAAAAGTTAAAGAGAAATAATTTCATCATATGGTGAAAACCACTCCCTTGTGATACCTTGGATAAGTACCATGATGAAAACCTGGCAATCAGACATCATGCACAGTTCTTCTACATCTTTCATCCATTCTGTATTCTCTCTTTGATATTGACAATGTTGATCTATACAAGAACATTTGGGCTATCTTGTGAGCTATCTTATGATGATCTTACTTCCATTCCTTTCATGTTTAGCCTTCATATCTATTTCCCTCCATTAATTTTCACCTATCACTATCCTTTTCCCCTTTGGTCTTGATCTAAGAAAAAAAAGAGAGTAGAACATGGTGCTATGAAGCCTCTTGACATGTCTACTCCTTTGGACTGCATCATTTCCTGCTCTTGCATTACGCTTTTGTGACTTATCCTATGTTGACCTTTCATTTCTTGTCAAAATATGCTTTACATGATGCTTCTTTCTTTGCCCTAGCTTGGATACTCTTGAGGAGTTTTCCTTTGAGGATTTCTTCCCTTCATTCTCCTTCATTTTTATACCTTCCATCTCTTCCACCAGCTTGCTAATCTCTCCTGTCCTCCACCTTGCTAAACATCGATACTGCACAATATGATCTTGCTTGGGAGTTTGATGCCCATTCTGTCTGAGGGCATCCTTTGTACATAATTATTGATCCTGAAAAAATCTAAAAAATGATATATTGTCAAAAATTCTAAAAATCACAAAATGTCCTGAAAAAATGATCATCTTAGTGAAAACCTAGCAATGGGCGCTTTGATGTATCTCAAAAAAATTATATATTCCAAAAATACAAAAAAATTCAAAAATTCAAAAAAAAAAAAAAAAGTGCCTTGGTGAAAACCTAGAAAACAGGCGCCTTGGTAGCAAAAATTCAAAAAAATTATAAAAAGTCCAGAAAAAGAAGAAAAAAATGAAAAATGAAAAAATTGCAAAAAAAATCCCCGTGGTGAACCCCTGGAAATGGACGCTATTTGAGGCCTTTGTACTCCTGTTTCTTAGCATGTGTCCCTGACACTTAACCTTTCTCCATCATGCCTTGTCCTTGTTGCCTTGGTCTGGAATTGGTCTTTATCTTTGTCTAGGGGGTATAACTATGTTAGCTTTGGTCTCTTGGATGCATTAGTCTTTAGGACACCTCACAAATGGTGTTTTTCAATACCACCCCAACTGTATTTTTCAATACAATCCTTGACATCGAGTGTTTTTCAACACTTATCAGTTTGGTCTTACCCCATTTTGTCATGTGGTCTTACCTGCTTGCAAGCATTCAACCCTTATCCTTGGAACTCAGTATCAGTTAACACACTTAAATTTTTAAACACAACACTTAATGCTTGAGCTCTGTCATGATATTTTCTTTGTGTGCTGATTGTTCTTGATTTTTGTTGAGTGTCCTTGTCTAACAAGTCTCTCCATGATGTATAGCTAGAGGACTTGGGGGCATGGAACATGTTTTTATTTGCTTCCTGCTTTATGCTTCACTATTTTTTGCACAACCATTCTACTGGTCATCCTGGCCTCTATGCCTTGATGCGAGCATGGTTTTGCTATATTAAATTGGGTAAACTAACATCATAGTCATCTTGACCTTTATGTCTTTGATGCTTATGTTAGAATCTTTCCACATTTTCAATCTGACATAAGTCACATTCATATCTTCATAGTTGCGCTTGTGACTAGTGATGATTGTGTGATTTTCCAATGTCTATTAATAATGGCCCAATGATGAAAATAAGTTCCTTAACATTCTCTTATGAATGATGAACACAAGATCCTATGTTTGTTGTTCTATTGTAATTACACCTTTGCATTTTCATGTAGCTTGCATTGTTAGACTTCATGTTAGTTTGATCATTTTTATCTAATTAAAAGATTTAATTTTCCTTTTAATTAAATAAAATTTATCTTATTTAATTAAAATATTTAATCTCCCTTTTAATTGAATAAAATTTATCTTATTTAATTAAAGTAAATTTCTCCCTTTTAATTAAATAAAATTCCTCTTATTTAATTAAATTCAATTTCTCCGATTTAATTAAATAAAATTCTTCTAATTTATTTAATTGAAAGAAAACCCCTCTTTTAATTAAATAAATAAAAATGTTAGACATTATGTTAGTTTGCATTGTTAGACCTTATGTTAGTTTGCATTTTAGGCTACATTATGAGTTTGAGAGGATTTTCCTTCATCTTTCTTGTGGACTTTTAATCAACTATGATCACGTTTTGATCTTTATTTTCTTATCTTCTTTCATGATCTCAATCAAAATTTTCTACCTTAAACAGTTGATTAATTTTGAGGCATTCTCTTTCTTAAGACAAATTCTCTTTCTTCTCTCCATTTCTTCCTACCTCTTTCAAACTTCTATCTCCCATTTTCTATTAACCTTCTTCTTCTTCTTCTTCTTCTAATTCAACCTTGGGGCATAATCTTTCATGCTTGATGATCTACCTTGGTTCTGTGATCTTTATATCTTTCATCTTACATTAAGAACCTTATCTTTAGTTTGATTTGATCAAAATTTATCAATTTGTTGTTTCTCCTCTATCTCATTTCAATTTTGATCACGAGGGGACAATACCTATCAAACTTCAATCTTTGATTCAGTTTTATCAATTATATCAGTCTTGCTTGAGATTCTCATTTCTGACATGTCAATTACTTATTTTGGTGTTGACTCTGTCTTTTTTTTATTGTGCTTATTTTTGTCCTAATGTGTTCCCAAATCGATCACACGTCTGGGTTGTTTTGTGATCTCAAGTCGACCTCACACTTCAACTGCATTCTTTGACTATATGTGTTTCCAAATTGACCACACATTAGTCAAAGAGGGGCAAATGTATGCACCCTAAAATGGTCGCCTAGACTTTGGGCCCATTTTATCATTTTATCATATTCTTGAATCAATGCTTTGCAATATTTTTAATTCAAATCAATTTCCTTGATCAAATTGTAATTAATTCAATTATTCAATTATTTCAATATTTCCTAAGGTTTGATCATTTTATCTAATTAAAAGATTTAATTTTATTTTTAATTAAATAAAATTTATCTTATTTAATTAAAAGATTTAATCTCCCTTTTAATTGAATAAAATTTATCTTATTTAATTAAAGTAAATTTATTCCTTTTAATTAATAAAATTCCTCTTATTTAATTAAATTCAATTTCCCTTATTTAATTAAATAAAACTCTTCTAATTTATTTAATTGAAAGAAAACCCCTCTTTTAATTAAATAAATAAAAATCCCCACTTAAAGCTCTTCTTTTGATGAAAAAGGAAATACATTAAATAAAAATCCCCTTTTCATCACATCTTCCTAAGTGGTGGGTTTTTGCCTTTTAATCTCAACCATTGATCAATTTTTTTTGCCTCTTAATCTCAACCGTTCACATTCCTATAAAAGGAAATCTCTCCTTCTCATTTGATAATTATCAATCATCCATATACATCTTTTTCATAGTATTGTTATGCTACAGGTTTGGAGAGCAATTTTGGAGGAGGATTTGAGCACTCAAGTTTAATTATTGTAACTTCTCTTTTATTGTCTTCTTCTTCTTGCATTCATGGCTATTCATGTAGATTAGATTTATGTTTATTTTCATAGATTAGATTTGCATATTTCCTTTCATAGATTAATCATGCATTGTTATCATTTAGATTAATTTCTTTTCACGCATTGTTGTCATATAGAGTAGATCTCATTTTCATGCATTTGAATCTCTCATTTCATGGTGTACTTGCATGGGCATAACTAGGTCAATTTGAGGGCCTTCATCACACATCTTTGCACTCCATGACTAGAGAGCTATGAGTCGATATTTGAGGCCTCATTCTTGAGCAACCTTAGATGAAATGATTCATAGAAGTGTGTCAATTTTTTAGCACACATGAAGTCTAACAATGCAAGCTAGATTGGAATCTCTCCTTTCATCAGCTCTTCTCTTGTGTGAATCCTTTAATAAAATAACTATAAACCATATTTATAGGGAGGGAAATGGACGTACGGATTGAGATAGCTAACTTAGCTATTGACAACCACATAGCTAGCTAACATATTCATGCTTGACCGGTAGCTTTTTAAAAAGATTCTATCCTTTCTTTCGTATATATATGCACACACACACACACACACACACACACACACACACACACACATACACATGTTTATATGTATTTATATATA
>MU226874.1:746235-769478 GCA_018584345.1 Thuja plicata
CATTTATAGTTGAGATATAAACATACATGTAAATACTATTACTAAGGAGCTATATCTAGTCTCTTCACTTTCTTATTCTTACCTTTAGAAAAGAAATAACAATAGATATTAAACATTTGAGCTCTACCTCCTATGTTTCTCATCGGGATCCTAGGGTAGCTGAGATACATTAATCTTCAATTGTACCACATTATCCAATAATTTAGGAAATTCTTATTCCAATATATTACTACCAAGGAGTGGCCTCTCCCGCATCTTCGAGATTAACGTTTGGCCTTTAATGGAGTAGAAAAGTGCGGAGATTAGGTAGAAACTCTCCCTCTGTGCCCTTCCATATCCCCTTGCCCTACCTTTGACTCTCCATCTCCATTTGCTCTGACTTTCCTTTGAATTACTCCCAAGTGGTGATTTGAAGTTAGGTATTTGGTACAATGGGAAACTCTTCACCTTCTGAGAGAGTTTTGTTCTATATAAAAACTTCTTATCGTGACTTAGGGAGCATATCACTGGCTATCTAAGATTGATTGCACTATGATGACTCTAATCAAATTAGTTTGCAATAAACCTCAAATAGCCTTTGATGCTGGAGAGGTCACTACTAAGCGGCTCAAGTAACTCATTTTGAACTCTCAATCCATTGTCTTAAGAGCTATGCATAGGATCTTAGGCCATGAATTCCTTTCTAACTTTGATAGATACAGAGTAAACTCAGAGATTCCAACAGTGTTCATTGCGTTAGCTATTTATGTTGACCCTAGAAAAGAGGATATTGGAAAAAATTGTCTTCGGATCTTCAAAAGGAAATACCTTGGCAACATTGATAAAGTTCTTCTTAATATTAAACTAGACTGTACTATCACTATGCCGAGGTTCTATGATCTACCAGCCATTAATGGAAGACCAGACCCAACCCGACCATCCCCATTATGATTGTTGAAGATTTTCATGCCTTTATATCCACATAACTAGTTATTAAGAGTAATCTTGAGTTCTTACTGGCCTTTATGCACTTAAGGACTCCAAATGAGGAAAATTGGTTCTTTTCTTACTGGCATAATGATGATCTAGGGGAAACTGATAGGATTTGTTTTGACAGTCAGATTCTAAAGATATGATTGAGATATGGATGGAAGAAGGTCATCATCATAGAAATAAGAGACAGAGAATGGTACCTCTGACTGATGGGGTTTCTAGGGTGGGGGAAGAAGAAGATTAATCCCTTGGTCTTTTGGTGTTTTGAGATTTGTTTTGTAATGAGAATATATGACCCTTTTCACCTTATATTTTTTAGAATCTAAAATTTAAAAATTATGGTCAAGTTATCTGTTCTTTTAGTTATTTTATTTGAAGCCTAAAAGTCTAAAGTGGAATAGTTGTTACCCCTCTCGGCCCTTTTCTTAAAAATATTAGATGTACCTAAAGTGCAAGACCACTGATATGGTTAATTCTGCCAAAACACTACTTGATAATCTGTCGATTTATTCAAACTTGCCCTATCTACTTATGGATTTTCAATTGGGGACATAATTAGAATAAAGAGTAATACTGGATACAACTTGACTTCTATTAGAACTTATAATGTTTAGATCACCTATGTAGTGGTATTTATAATGCACTCACAATGTTCAGATTTTCATATGTAAACACACATAGATAAATGTATATATTTCTATATATTCTCAAATTAAAACTAGTATTTATTAGTCCATATATGTTCAAATACATTCATCTTCCCAGCAAGGGCCTTAAGTGGTTCCTGGTTTCTATAGCCTAAAAATAAATGTTGTACTATACTCATACCTGTAGGCCTAAAAGATCAATTGTGTAACCAAGAATGTAGATATTAAGTGGCTAAGAAGCTAGTCTGGAAAAATAAAAATTTAAAGATTGCCCCATATTAACAAACACTTTAACAGAAAAGATTGATGAGGTGAGCTAGTCGAGTTTCAACTAAACCTTGTTAGCATGTTTAAAAATACGTAGGAATTATAATTGTCCAATTTGATTAAGCTATTTTAATAACCCTAGGTTAGACATTGTAAGGTAAGATTCTATCTAGGAGCAAGGTTATTTTAATGGCTTTTATTTTTCTATGTGTAAGAGATGAGATTAATAATTACTGCTTTTATCACACTAACCCGAGTGATGCCATTTTAAATGGGAATGAGGAACTAAATAAGTAGGCTCTAGGTTTTGAACAAGTGATGAAATCTCTATTTCAAGCTAACTTAATTCCCAACATTGACCAGCTGCTCGAATGGGCCCACCCAGGGTGGGCCTTTGATTATAGTGAAGTCTATGTGGATGAAGAAGGAATAGCGAAAGACATTATTCCCTTATGAGCTGGTCGAAGTGGGTAGATAAAGGCAACTATCTGAGAGATAGGAAGTTGGGATGGGAGAAATTGAAAGAGGGTATCAGAAATTACATGATAAATCATAGAAGGTCGACTGTGCCTACCTTTTTTCCAAAGAAAGGTAGGATTTTACAAGGGCAGAAGAAAGTGGTGGTAAGGAAGGTTAATTTCTAATAATGTAAGCCTAGAGACTATAGTATGTTTTTTGGGTGGTAATGGAAGCTTTTTGATGAATGCACATTATGCACTAGAATAAAGCGATGAAGAATGGAGTCGACCGAGACCAGGGCTTTAGTTTTTTGATGTTTTAAAAACAATTTTCATAGGAAAATTGATAGGAGGAGGCTTATCAGTTATCTCACCAATAGGAAACAATGCCAGGATGGGCTGACGGAGACTCCTAAAGAGGGTCTGATATTTTTTGCAGAATGGAGGCCGAGGTAGTTTTGAAAACCAGTAAAAGGATGGTTTTGATATGATGCATAGATCAGGTTTTATCTGTTAATTATAATGCTATTGGGTTTTGGGTGGGGTTTATTTCAAGGAAATCTTAACTGTAATGGGGCCTGATATATGAAGCTGAAAATAGCTTTAAACATGTAATGTCTCTTTTATATCAATAAAATAATATACTATTACTGACCAAAAAAAATATTAATATCATATATAAATATTTGTATTATATTTATATTAAATTATATTTATTATAACATAATTATATTCATGTGTGCATTATTGTGTGTTATAATTATATTTATATCAATATTAAACTAACTGTTCTAATGAATAACTTATAACATTGAGATTTTCAAAGTCTCTAATGTATTTGTTAAGCATAGTACATAATATAAATGTGTGTGCAAAAAATAAAGTTGTAAAAATTGAAAACCTTACAAAGAAATTGAAATCAATTACAAAATAAAGTTCAAATTTGTGACAAAGTTTAAACAAGACTGTCAACATTTTGGTAGGAACTTAGTTGCACTGCGACCTTATTTTTATGTTGGTTTTATTTTAACCGTTATTTTTAAAATTGTTATTTTCATTACAAAATTCAACTTCAATATATTTTAAACAATATTATAATATATAACTATTATATATTCTAAAATATTTACTATATTATATTTTCAATTTATATATTATAAATAATAATTATTACAATTTCTAATATATAATATATATTATTCTATAATATATATAATATAAAATACTATATCATATATGCAATATTATATAATTTTAGCCTTTATATATTATTTAAATTTTACCTTACATTTAAAATTTATATCTATATTTTAATTTTTTACAATTATAACTATAGAAATGAAACTATAATATATACAAAAATAATTTATTAAATATTATTTTTAAAATTTTATACAAAGTTTCTTATTTAATTTTTAATCTATAATTTTTTCTATTTTTATTAAATAACTATTGATTAAAATATACTTAATATTTATAATAAAATTAGAATTAAATTTACATATATAATTATAATTATAACTAATTACGACAAATACAACCAGTAGACACTTGTTGAATAAGTTTTAGCTCTAACCAATATAATAATCCAAAGAAATAATACTTATTTGCCATAAAAGTCATTGAATGTTTACATGACATGTTAAATGCCAAAAAAATAATTCAAATATCATATTTGAATTGGATGCCAAAAATAATTACTATATTTTAATTAGATGGAACATTTTTTTAAATATATAGTCAGTTAGTTTTCCTTAAATAGTCGAGATTAATTTGTTTAATGACGTCAATTGATACAATAATATATATTATGTTAATGCAAGAACTAATAATAATAAAAAAACTTATTACCACATAAATTTTAAAAAATTTAATTATCTAAAAAAATATTAACATAAAAAATTATAATGCATTTAAACATATTTGCTAAAATTTCAAAAACTACTTTTACCAACCAATTTTCTTTTAATATTAACACTTTTTAATTTAATAAAGTATTTTTAAAAAAGTTAACTATTTTTGTTCAGATGCAAAATAAATATATGCAAAATAAAATTTATTGTCTTTAATAACATTTTTATTGAACAAAACAAGTGTTAGAATTTTTTCATATTTAAAAGATATTTATTTTAATTAAAAGTAAGATGCCATTTGTTTAACAAAATATATTGAAAAAAAATAATTTTCTTCAATCTTATTGACTTAAAAGTTTTTTTGCATATGAGCCATTTTCTCAAAAGTGTGGGAGACATAATTTTCAATATTTTATAAAACTATGTACATAGTTTTTAATATATAATTTTTTTTAAAGGTTTTCTAATAAATTGATTTTTTTTTACATAAACATTGGTATAATAATAAAATAATTTAAACAAATATTTATTTATAAGAATGATTTGTTTTAAAAAATAAATACAATAATCATTTGTGAAGTATTAATTTTTTTCCTTCATTACTTCAGCCTTTCTTGCTATAGTTTAATTTTATTTGTATTTCTTTGTATTAATGTGTAAACAATACTTTTAATATTTATTTCAGAGAACTTAAATGATTACAAATTATTAAATAGAATATAATGTAGCAATATAAACATATTTTCTATTATATAAATTATATTATTAGTCCGTGCCATCTAAGGTAGGGACTAATGTTTTCAGGCATCTCTTTTCCAATAGATGTTGCCTCGAAAACCACGGAAACCTAAAAACAATCCCATTAAACTATGGTCTTTCGATTAAAATGTATTTATAAAAATATTTTGGTTCAAATTTCCAATTTCCTCAATGCTGGATCTTATTTTCCTCGGCAGTCTTTTTATTTTCTTTCTTAGGAAATTCGGAAAGAAAAACAACATGGTGAGTCGTGGCATTATTTGGTAGATGGCATCCTTAAAATAGTTCATGTGTTTGTTGTATGTTTTCACATTTTGCACGCATGCTTGCATTTGATCGAATCCATCTCATTGTTTATTTTTAAGTCATGGGAATTTGAGAGAAGTGTTATTCAATTTGTGAAGATCAGTTGTGAAATTGAACACTCAAGAATATATGTAGCTTGATATTTTTAGTTTCTATAGAAATTAAATAAGATAGATGAGAGAGTGAGTGTTGATACTTTGGTGCTATAGATTGCTAGGTGCGGAGACAGATACCCTATTGCTTAAACTGGGTACTCATTTGTTTTCGTCTTTTAGGTTTTTGCATACTTATTTGTTTTCATCTTTTGGGTTTTTGTAGATTGCCACATTGTATCAAAGAATATAGTTACCCATAATAGATTTGTTTTAGTGAAGATAATTTTGGATTTGTTAACTAAAACCTACTATTTTCAGGATGATAATGTTATCACATTCAACATGGATAGTGTAATCAAGGCAGAAACCTTGAAGATAGTGGATGATTTAGTCTAGTCCTATTGGGAAAAAAATTATGAGCAGGAGGATTCTTCAACGTGGTCTCATCATGACAGTCAGTGAAAGTTGGTATCTATCTTCTGAAGATGATTTTGATCTAGTCCTTGACGATGATATTGAGATCTCTCTATTTTACTGCATGTGTCTCAAATTTTCCCTTGTGTGAGAGAAGCCATATGCTTCTTCTAGAGTTTCACCTAGCAAGGCTTTGTCCGAAAGAATGATCGATGGATACCCATGCTTCAACAAAATTATCTCCTAAACATAATGTACAATGTTCAGATTAGGAACACTTTATTGTTCCTATAAATTGTTTGTAGAGTGATTAATTTATTGAATTTCTCAAGGAGGCACGAGAGGTTTATGGGTTTGATCAGAAAGGGCATCTCAAGCTCTCCTATAATGTGGATCATTTTCAAAAGATTTTGCAGTTAGCCCAGAAAGAATTTATTTGGTAGAGTTTTATTTTTGTGGGAGTCATAGATAACTAGGGAATTTATAGAGTATATCAGCTGTCAAATTTGTCTCAGATCCACCATTGCACATCTCAAAGTTGACACCTCAACTATTTCCATTTTATTTTAGTAAAGTAAAATTTGGTTTTTCAGAATTTGATCCGTGTCTTGATATATGAGAAGTTCCTAGGTGAAATTCCCTGCCTTTATTTAGTAAAATGGACTAGGTTCATCATTTATGAGCTAACTAGATTGATTTAGTTGTCTAGAATTGCTTATGTTTTTATTTTATGAAATAATATATTGTTTATGATTGTTCTAATTTATTATAATCAATGAATTTCTCCACTAGTCGCATCAATATTTTCTGCCCTGATTGACTGGATAAGGTGGAGTCCAATCTAGAATTGATGTTTGTGAATGTGAGCAAAAGAAGTATGGGAAAACAACGCTGGGAAGCATTGGTCACATTCTTCCCTTTCACCAAAAGTATTTCAGCTTTCTCATGGGAGAGATTCTTCATCTCAGATAATGCCTTTGTTAATTTCCTTCCAAATGACCATATACAATGTTTTTGAAGTATTACATTCTGGTTTAATATTGGCTTTGTTGCTTTAATTTCATTTGAATTTTGAACATGTCAGAAAATTGTGTTTTCTACATATATGTCATGGTGATTTCAATGTTAATATATGCCCACTCTATATATTTTTTTGCTTTAATTTGATTTGAATTTTGAACATGTTAGAAAATTGTGTTTTCCAAATATGTGTCATGGTGATTTCAATGTAAATATATGCCCACTCTTTATTATGGAGAGATGATTGAACTACTTAGTTGCCTGGGCATGTTGAAAGGAATCTCTAGAGGTAACTTTTAAGGCTTCCACAATTGCATAGAACATAATGAATCTTATAGTCCTTTTCATTTTTCTTGACCTTGGAAGTCTGGTCATTTGGAACTTTAACCTAGTTGGATCTCTTTTTCCCTCATTTGTGTCAGCTTCATATGAGCGGGGAAACCATAATAGGAATAAAACCCTGACAGGTAGTATAAATCTTTATCATCGACCCTATAGAAGTTTGGAGCATCTCCAAAAGTTTTGAGAAATAAAAAATCTGTCAGGACAACAATACAAATTTTAGTGTAGAGATTTGTTGTCATTTTAAGGGCCAAAAATATATATGTTTGTGTTTATAGACTTCATTTAATCCCTTCTTTTAGTGTAAACTTCATTTCAGAATCCCATCGCAATGTCTTTAGCTTTGATCTACTAGTGTCTTATAGTTCTGAATATCTATTTTGATGATGATTTTTCTTTTAATAAATATGTATGAGGCTAATCTGTGATTTAGTCATTTCTTTATGCTATAAATTCAATCACCTTGTCATTTTGTCACATTTACCAACATTGTGGGATATGAGAAAAATAGATTTCTAAATTATAGATGTATTTGGTATAATGGGTATGAAGATCTATGAATTGGATTTTGGGGGTGTGTTTATGAATGTATAAGTGAACCGAGTGGTTGAATTCTTAATATTGGGTTGTTGACCTCTCAATAAATGAAAGTAATTCTTTTGGGATCTCATTATTAATGAGCTTGTGTGATTAACTTATATAAGTGAATGGTGTTGATGCTAGTATTTCTAGGTAATTTTGTGGAGTTTGTGCTAAGCTCTTTTGTACAATGAAATTATGAAATATTTAAAATTACTTATATCGGGTTTTGTTCTTGGAACATATTTTATATGGAATGGTGTCTATGTTAAAGCATGCATTTTTCTTGTGCATTTCCATCCTATTTCTTAATGCATCCTTCTAGTAGAATGTAAGATGGTGTTAGAAATAACTGGGTGGGGGGAGGGGGGGTGAATCAGTGGCCTCAAAAATTAATCCATTAACCTCTAGTTATCTTTGTCCATAAAAGATGAAGGCCTTAAAATAATCTTAATCAAATAACTGCTGCTTGAAGTTCACCTTGTAAACCTGATTCTTTACTTTACCGATATGTAGTCTATATTTACCGAAACATAGTAAATAATCTAATGATTACCGATAATCCTATTTTAGCAATGTGTAACGAAAAACATGAAAGCAATGAATCATAAAAATATTTGAAAAATGGATTTTTAATGTGGAAACCATGTTAAAGGAAAAAACACTTGGGACCAGTAACCCAAAATTTTCACTCTTCTGAAGTGAGCTCGGTGAAGAGCCAACCCTGTTAAAGGTTACAAACACATTCTTAGGTGTAACCTTGTTAGAGGATTTAATATAATAGTTTGTCACTTGATATCTAGCATCTCATGCTATCTTCATGACCAAACCCATTCATAGTTTTTCACTTGATATCGAGCATCTCTATGCTATCTTCATGATCAAAATTTTTGATACTCCTTGGGATATATCTCAATATAGAAAGGATCTTTAAATCCTAATTTTTTAAGAGACTTTCTACTCAATGGTTAAACTAAAACAGTAAATTGATCTATTCACATATACAACTAAACTTTGTAGATTTTCAGATCTATTGTAAGCACACAATACCTTTCTAATCAATGTATTCTTTTCTACCCTTTGCTCCACAACTTTCTGCTCGGTGTCTGTAGAATTCTTTATCTCTTTCCTTCAGCTTGATTAATCAAGACCATATGAAGTCTTTTACTTCACCAGTAATCTCTTCAACATCCTTTTCTCTTCTTCCACTTTTCACCACCACCAATTCACAATGAATTATCTTGTCTCTTTATAGACATGAATGTGATCGTTTAAGTCCATGTTCTTGGCATGGTTTGAAATTCTTGTGATTCTTTCTTTAAAGCTTGCTTTAGTTTTATCTGTAGATTTCTCCTTGACAATTGGCAAAAAACTATCTTTAAAGCTCTAGCTTATCTCTAGTCTTTATCTTGTCAATGAAAACAATATAAACAACTAGTTAACTCCTTGTTTAGCTCTTGCCAGTGAAGTATTTTTTCATTTCTAAACTTTAGTTTTGATCGGTGTTTAACTACTTGTTTGTTTTGATCAAGAATTCAATTATCCTTAGGCATCACGTCCATTGAGGTTGTCTGTCCTTCAAGGTTCAGTCCATCGGGAAAGACTACAACTTTTGGTTTTGCTTGTCGGTAATGCTTGTTGGGTTATATGCTTGGGAAACACTGTGAATCTTCTATTGGGTTCCTCTGTATCTTTTTTTGTGCACTATCTGTCGGTGTCTATTGTCACTTTGTGAATCTTGAACTTTTTTTGCACTATAGATAGCATAACTTTTATCTCTCTCGTTCTTTGAAGTCTTTGGCATTATGAATGTGGTGTAGGAGTACCCTAATTGAAATAAGTGTTCCTTTGGAACTTAGGGTTTCCTTCAAGGTCCTAAGGGGCCTCTAGTAATGTTAGAACCATGGGTTACGCATTGGACTCCTTTGTAAGACCATAGTTCCAAGATTGGCATTCTATGAGCCCTTGGTCAACTATTGGTCAATGATTGTCCAAAACCCTATTTATAGGTTGTTTTTATTTTTTTCATGTTTGGATCCTCTAGGGATCACAAAAATAAGGTTGGGACCAATTTTGGGCACCAAATTTTCAAAATTGCAAAATATGCTCAAATTGCTCAAAAGTTGTCAAGCAACTTTTGAGCAAACTTGACAACTTTTGTCAAAAGTTTGTAAAACAACTTCCAAATGGATAGATGGTTAAAATATGTTATGTAAACATTGGGAGTGCCTACAAAATCCTTTTCAGGTGGGTGGTAGGCTAATGATGTAATTTTGGCATTAAGAATCAATAAAAAATAACTATTTCTCTGCAAATCTCGAGGACAGTTGATAAGTACGGATTGGTAAAGATAGAAGAACATGAAAGTATGACACCAAAAGTTGGCCATGTGAACCTTCTTTCATTTTCATTTGTTTTCATGTGTTGATCAGTCATATTTTGAAAGTTATTGAATTTGGAATCCCACTGCCTCATTTGTAGGCCCTAAATCAGGGTTTCTTCAAGAATTGAGTGTATTTCTCTTTTCCACCATGGGAATTCCTTGACCCTTGGTGGAAAAATTGTTTTAATTATATTCTTCAAGAATTTTCAGGTTAGGTTTGTCAAAATGTAGGGAGATGGGTTTTCCATGATGCCCTAGGTGTATATGCCCCTATATGCACCTTTCACTGTTTCAGTACAGTCAACATAACTCTAGTTTGGGGATTCATCAAAGGCCCTAAATCTATGTAGGAGACCATTTTACATGCCCTCACATGATCCAATCATTAGTTTGGGTATTGGATGAATTAAAGGGATACTTGTAGTGTAAGTGCAGGCCTAATTAGCCCTAATTGCAAAGACATTTCTGTGTGTTTTCTTGCCTTTCCTTCACCTTCATGTTTTGGTGCTTAAGCCTTAAGTCTTAGGCCATAAATGGTCTCTGAATCCCTAATTCATTCTAGGGGTTATGTGGAATAATCTTTTTTAAGATCAAATATCGTTCGGGAAAGGACTACAAGCCTAGTGTTGGGTTTGTGAAGCAACTACATCTTATAGGTTGCAAAGGATGGAAAGAACCATTGGAACTAGTTTTTAGGGACCTAAATAGACCACACCTATGAGTATAGGTCACCACTGGTCCTGAAAGTCACTTTTGAGGTATTGTTGATAATTTGGGTTAAGTTCTTTGAAATCCAACCTTGGCAGTTGGCATTTTAGGCTTGGTGAGACCTAGTGATTAGGTTTCCCTTTGGGTTTTGTGTTGTGTTAACCTTAGACTAAGTCCTTTTCCAAAATTGTGATAGGTGTGAAGCACTTTTACTCTTTGAGTTGGGTATTAAGGGGTATATTACCCTATTGAGCCCATTTAGGCTTCCTACTGCCCACTTTGCATCAAGTGGTATCAGAGCCATGTCTTCTCCCGAGGATGAAGAGATCCCTTCAAGGGTTACAAACATTGAACTAGAAAAGATGGTGAGAGAACAGAGGGTAGAAAATGTAGCCTTGATAAGAAGTATTCAAGAATTGGAGAGAAAGGTAGAGAGAGGAAAAGGGGACACTTCTAGTGGTGAAGAAGGTAGTGATTCAGAAGATGACACCCCTGATCAAGATGTGAACATTCTTGCAGAATAGAAACCCTTCATAGATGCCTAGAAATCTATGGGAAGAAGAACCATGGAGGAGAAGTTGGATTTACCAACTTTCAATGGAAAAATGAATGTAGAGTTGGCCTTGGATTGGATTGAGGCCTTGAAAAGATTCTTTGAGTGTGATGACATCCCTGAGAAGTAGAGAGTGAATATGGAAAGATCAAAGTTGAAGGGAGCAGCCCTAACTTGGTGGAACTTCATCCAAATAGAGAGGGTGAAGAATGGGAGAAGTATGATTAATTCATGGAAAAAGATGATTACATTGGTCAAGGAGACATATGTGCCTAAATAATATGGGGTGCAACTTCATAGAAGGAAGCAAAGACTAAAGCAAAAGGAAATGGATGTAGGCTCATACACCAAGGAGTTCCTAAAACTATGCATAAAGACAAATATGGAAGAAGATGAAGAGGAAAAGCTCGCAAGGTACATGAATGGTCTCAAGGTATCCATTCAAGAGGAACTTAGCCTACAATGCCCTACCTTAGTAAATAAGTGTTATCAAATGGCACTCAAAGTGGAGGAGAAGTGGAGAAGAAAGCAAGAGTTTGGCAAAGGAAAGAGCAATGACAGTGGGAAGAAATTTAGAGGAAGAGGCACCTCTTGGAATAGAGGGCAATGTAGTGGTAGTAGTAGAAAGACCCATGACCAAAACTAAGGAGATAGAGATGAAGGGGATGTAGACTTTAGAGGGAACTATAGAGGAAGAAGATCCTTCAATAGAGGGAAAAAAAATGCAGGAAGGGGAAATGGACCTATAAGGTGTTACTACTGCAATCAATTGGGACATCATGCAGGGAGATGCCCTGAGAAGAGGAACAACAACAACCAAGGAGAAAGGAGAGAACAACTCATCCAAGAGGACAAGAAAGAAGATAATGAAAATACAAGGGACCTAGAACTAGAGGAGGGGAAATGATTGATGATGAGACAAGTCTTCCTTCAAGTACCACAAAACCAATAACCTCCCCAAAGGAAGAACCTCTTCAAGACAAAGATCAAATGCCACGGAAATGTATGCAATTTTCTTATAGATTCTAGTTCAACTAAAAACTTGGTATCTTGTGAAATGGTTCAAAAATTAAACCTTCCTAAGAAGCCACTCCCTTTCCCTTATCATGTCTCTTGGCTAACAAAAGGCCAACAAACCTTGGTAACTAAACAAGCTTGGATAGAGTTCTCTATAGCACACTTTAAGGACAAAGTACTTTGTGATGTTGTTGAAATGGATGCCTCCCACATCCTCCTAGGTAGGCCTTGGGAGTATGTTGTTGATGCTATACATCATTGTAGGAATAATACCTACTCTATCACCAAGGATGGAAAAAATTTCACCATGAAGCCCTTGCCTGATACTAAAACTGAGAAAGAGCCTACTTTCATCACCATGGGTGAAAAGGAAATGCTGAAAGTATTGAAGGAACCTAAAACTGAAGCCTTTGTACTCATCTCCAAGCCCAAGGACAACATAAGGTCTGATGATAAAGATCCTATACCAGATGAAGTCAAGAAATTGCTAACAAAATATAGTGATGTCATTGCTAGTGACTTGCCCACAAGCCTCCCTCCCTTAAGGGGTATCAGTCACCAAATAGACCTTATTCCTAGTTCCTCCTCACCTAACAAGGCCCCATACAAAATGACACCAGTTCAGCATGCAGAGATTGCAAGACAAGTCAGTGAACTATTAGAGAAAGGACTAATTCAGAAAAGTCTCATTCCATGTGCTATCCCATCAGCCTTAGCCCCTAAAAAGGATGGAAAATGGAGGTTATTTACTGACAACAGGGCCCTAAACAAAATCACTATAAGATATAGGTTTCCCATTCCAAGAATGGAAGATTTTCTTGATCAACTAGGCACTGCTTGTTATTTTACAAAAATTGATTTAAAATTAGGCTATCACCAAATCAGAATAAAGCTAGGTGATGAATGGAAGACATCTTTCAAAACAACTAAAGGTTTGTTTGAATGGATTGTTATGCCATTTTTTTTGAGTAATTCTCCTAGTACATTCATGAGGCTCATGAATGAGGTCTTCATTGATTTTATTGGCAAGTTTGTAGGCATATATTTGGATGACATTTTGATTTATAGTCATAGAAAAGAAGAACATCTTGATCATGTTGAGTAGGTTTTGAGGAGACTCCATCAGCACAAGTTAGTGATTAACTTGGAAAAGTGTACATTCATGAAGAAGGAACTTGTTTTCCTAGGGTTTTTCATCTCACAAGGCACCCTAAAGATGGATTCAGAAAAGGTTGAAGCAATTGTCAACCAGCCTCCACCAAAGAACCAAGGTGATGTTAGAAGCTTTCATGCTCTAGAAACTTTTTATATAAATTTAATTAAGAACTTTAGCCATGTGTGTGCTCCTATGTTGGACACTATAAAAGGTGGAAAAAATAAAAAAGTTTGAATGGACCAAGGAAGCTGCAGATGCATTCCAATATCTCAAGAATAGAGTGGCCCAATACCCAATCCTAGTGCTCCTTGACTTCAATAAGGTATTTTCTGTTGAAAAAGATGCAAGCAACTTGGCAATAGGTGCAGTCTTGAGCCAAGAACGTAAGGCTATATAGCATTTTTCTTAGAAAAACTTAATGATGCAAAGAAGAGGTATTCTACATATGATTTAGAACTCTATGCAATGGTAAAATCCCTGAAAAAGTGGGGACACTACTTACTACAAAAATAATTCATTTTTTATACTGATAACCATGCACTAAGTTTCTTAAACAGTCAGGAAAAGCTTGGATTCAAACACATCAAATGGATGGAGCAGTTGTAGGCCTATACCTTCAATATAAAGCACAAAAAGGGGTAGCAAACAAAGTGGCTAATTCCCTAAGCAGAAGGATTGGATTGGTTGAGGAAGTAAAACTTTAGAGTGTCAGGATTGACTCCCTAAAACATCTATATGCAGATGATCCAGAATTTGGAGAATTTTTTGAGGTATGCACTAAAATGATAGGCAAATACCATACTGATTTTTTTTTATTTCCTAATTCAGAATGGACTCTTGTTTAAAGGAGCCCAATTGTGCATTCCTAAATGTTCCATGAGAACAAATATTATCAAGGAGAAACACTATGGTGGCTTAGGAGGACATTTTGGGATAGATAAGACCACAGATCTAGTAAAAAGAAGCTATTTTTGGCCAAGAATGGGGAATGAAGTTAAGAAATTTGTAGAATCTTGTACTATTTTTCAACAAGAAAAAGGTGTGTCCACTAACCAAGGACTGTACCAACCTCTACCAATTCCCTCTAGGCCATGGGAATCAATTTCAATGGACTTTGTTATGGGTTTACCAAGAACAAAACATGGCTATGATAGTGTTTTTGTCATTGTGGACAGATTTAGTAAAATGGTGCATTTTGTTCCTTGCAAGAGCACTAATGATGCTTCACATATAGAACACCTATTCTTTAAGGAAGTGGTTGGAATCCATGGTCTACCACAAACAATAGTCTCTGACAAAGATGTCAAGTTTCAAGGTCACTTTTTGAGGACACTCTTAAAGAAATTGGGAACAAATCTGACTTATAGTTCAACATACCACCCACAAATAGATGGGCAAATAGAGGTGGTAAATAGATCTCTTGGCAATCTCCTAAGATGCCTTACAAAACAATACACCCAAAGTTGGGACATGATCTTACCTCAAGAAGAGTTTGCATTTAATGATTCAATGAATAGGTCTACTAGAAAGACACCATTGTAAACTATGTATAGAATTCATCCCAAAGGTCCATTAGACTTGGTGGAGTTACCATCTAATTTCAGAGTTAGTGCACAAGAAGAGGAATTATCCAAACTAATCTATAAAGTGCAGACAGAAGTGAAAGAGACACTACAATAGTCCACCATGAAATACAAATCACAGGTAGATAAGAGAAGGAGAGAGATCCATTTCACCATTGGAGACAAGGTATGGGAATACTTAACGAAGGAGAGACTCCCTAAGGGAAAATACTCAAAGTTACACATGAAGAAAGTGGGACCATGCACCATTCTCAACAAGATGGGTGAAAATGCCTATGAAATTTCTTTGCCTCCTACTTTAGTGATTTCTCCTATATTTAATGTTGTAGACCACACCCCTCACAAGTGTATTTCAAATGTTACTAATGTGCAGGGTCCACATGATGAAGATGATGGAGACTATGTGACAGATCTCCCACAAAGAAAACAAATGGAGTTAGACAGAATTTTGGAATCCAAAGTGCTGAAGAAAATAAGGAAGAACAAGTAATTGCAGTATTTAGTGAAATGGAAAGGACTCCCTCCAATAGATGCTACCTAGATGATAGAGGAACATATCAAACAACATGGAACCACTATTGACCAATTAACCTCAAGTGGGAACTTGAGTTCAAAATCTCATGGGGAGTATGGTTCAGGAGCACCCTAATTGAACTAAGTGATCCTTTGAAACTTAGGGTTTCCTTCAAGGTTCTAAGGGGCCTATAGTCATCTTAGAACCATGGGTTACTTATTGGACTCCTTTGCAAGACCATAGTTCCAAGATTGGCATTCTACGAGCCCTTGGTCAACCATTGGTCAATGATTGTCTAAAAACCTATTTTTAGGTTGTTTTTATATTTTTTTATGTTTGGATCCTCTATGGATCACAAAAATAAGGTTGGGACCAAGTTTGGTCACCAAATTTGCAAAATTGCAAAATATGCTCAAATTGCTCAAAAGTTGTCAAGCAACTTTTGAGCAAACTTGACAACTTTTGTCAAAAATTTGTAAAACAACTCCCAAATGGCTAGTTGGTTCAAATATGTTATGTAACCATTGGGAGTGCCTAAAAAATCCTTTTCAGGAGGGTGGTAGGCTAATGATGTAATTTTGGCATTAGGAATCAATAAAATATAACTATTTCTCTGCAAATCCTGAGGATAGTCGATCAGTAGAGATTGGTATGGACATAAGGAAATGAAAGTCTAACACAAAAATTTGACCTTGTGAACCTTCTTTCATTTTTATTTTTTTTCATGTGTTGATCAGTCATAGTTTGAAAGTTATTGAATTTGCAATCCCATTGCCTAGTTTGTAGGCTTTAAAGCAGGGTTTCTTCAAGAATTGAGTGTATTTCTCTTTTCCACCATGGGAATTCCTTGAACCTTGGTGGAAAGCTTGTTTTAATTATGTTCTTCAAGATTTTTTAGGTTAGGTTTGTCAAAATGTAGGGAGATGGGTTTTCCATGATGCCCTAGGTGTATATGCCCATATATGCACCTTTCACTATTTCAGTACACTCAACATAACTCTCATTTGGGGATTCAAAAAAGGCCCTAAATTTGTGTAGGAGACCCTTTTACATTCCCTCACATGATCCAATCATTATTTTTTGCATTGGATACATTCAAGGGATACTTGTAGTGTAAGTGCAGGCCTAATTAGCCCTAATTGCAAAGACATTTTTGTGTGTTTTCCTACCTTTCTTTAACCTTCATGTTTTGGTGCTTAACTATTAGGTATTAGTCCATAAATGGTTTCTAAATCCCTAATTCATTCTAGGGGTTATGTGGAAGAATCTTGTTTAAGATCAAATATCCTTCGGGAAAAGGCTACAAGCCTAGTGTTGGGTTTGTGAAGTAACTATGTCTTATCGGTTGCAAAGGATGGAAAGAACCATTGGAACTAGTTGTTAGGGACCTAAATAGATGAAACCTATGAGTATAGTTCAGCCCCAATCCTGCAAGTCACTTTTGGGGTATTGTTTATAATTTGGGTTAAGTGCTTTGAAAGCCAACCTTGGTAGTTGGTGTTTTAGGCTTGGTGAGACCTAGTGATTAGGTTTCCCTTGGGGTTTTGGGTTTTTTAAACCTTAGACCAAGTAATTTTCCACACTTGTGATAGGTGTGAAGTAATTTTCCTCTTTGAGTTGGGTATTAAGGGGTATATTGCCCTATTGAGCCCATTTGGAGGCTTCCTACTGCCCACTTTGTATCAGAATGTGACCAATCAAATTATTTCAAGTTGACATCAATGAAAATACAATACATTAACTAATTTAATGTCTTTCATTATCCTTCTGCATTTTGGTGATCATCAACTTAGTCATCTTCAAGCATTCAATCAGTTATAGTTCATCAGCTGGCATTCCGGTGCATTCATCTCTATCAAAATTTAACCAATTTATCAAAATTTAAGAGTTTTTTTTGTTTTACCTAACATATGTACTGTGCATGTAGCATTTGTGTCTGACTCACTGAATACAGAAGCATAGATGAGGCATTTGAATTATTTGACAAAATACCTCAATGAGATGTCTAATGGAATTAAATGGTTGCAAGATATGCACAAAACAAATTTATATATTGATAAAGCTTTAGAAACTTTTTAAGTATGTGCAATTGGAAAGAATAAAACCAAACTCTAAAAACCTTTGCCAAAATCAAAGCTTTCAACTAGAGCATAATGGGAGGGAGATTTTGGTCAGATAGTATGGTAAAAAATTCTCTGGTAGACATTTATGTAAAATGAGGATGTGCATATAGGGCACATGAATTTTTTGACAAAATGCCTTAGGGAAATGTGCTTTCATGGACTGCAATGATTACGGGATATGAGAAAAATAGATTTATAGAAAAATCTTTTAAAATATTCAAAAAAATGTAATTGGCAAGTGTAAAGCCATACTCGACAACCTTTTCCAGTAGCTTTGGATTCTTAAGGTGACTTTTAAATCTTCTTATTGCAGCTCAATCCTTTTACACTTAGGGCAGTTGATTTTTCTTTACTGGTTACTTGTAAACTTGTACTCTTTCATGGTGTTGGTCTTTATGACTGTAATAGTAATACCATTCTTTAATCTATTACAATTTTTTGATCTGACAATTTGTTCAAAAACTCATTCTTTCATTGATTTCAACAACCACGTCTCTACTAAATTCAGAGCATGTCATAATGAAATTGTATTTGTAACTTTTTCTTTCCTCAATGATAGAACTACTCCTATTATATATGTAGCTGAACATTGTTATATTGTTATCCTAACATGTCATGTAATGTATGTTCATGATTACTTAATGACATGATTTTTTTATTGGAAACATCGTTTAGACTGTCTGTTCCAACTCACTCACAGTACAAAATCAAAAAATTTCAATTAATAATCTAAAAGAAGCTTGATAAATCATAGTGAATGTTGCATCTTTGATCATTTTTGTTGATAACAATAGTGCTATGATTTTTTCGTATGTCATAACTGTGATCTCATTGTCATAACTTCCAAGACAAACTATTTTTTTTGGTCTTGTAGGTGCTCCATTTACATTCTTTTGATAGGGAAAATTACTACTCTTTGTTTGATCATGTATTCATGGTTGTAGTTTATCCATGACATATAGATATGGAAAGCGGCTCTTTATAGTGACTGTTATTGTTTTATGCATTCATTATGTCTCTGTTAAAACCCTTGTACTTAACCTTATCTGATTACTTGATGATTATAACAAGTATAGAACTCATATTAGCCTTTAATACACTATGATCATTATCATGAATTTTGTGTGTTTGTATTTCTGTAAGAAAGTTACTTTAGGAAGCATCTCAAGATAATTTTGACACCTAATCTGTAATAATGATTGAACTCATAAGTGATTCATACTTACTAGATAAACTCCCTTCAGTTCATGAAACTATTCATGAATATCATTTATTTTCCAATCTTTTATAGCTTGTTCTTTGTATTGGCTTCCACAAATCTCTTTACAAATGCACCTAATCTCTTTTGATACTCGAAGGCCTTGTAGAATTAATTATTTTTCTATGTTCCTTCTCCCATGAATTTTGATGTCTCTTTCTCCTAATTGAGTTTTGAATCTCCTTTCTCCTAATTGAGGTTTGAATGTAGATCTTTTTCTATCTGATTGTATTTGCATATGATGTGACAATGATTATCTTTGAAACCTTGTAGAAAAATTATTGTTGTTTATAATCTTTAAATATAGTAGTAATTATTAATCCTTCCATTTTTTTATGTTTCTTCTCCCACGAATGTTGATGTTCCTTTCTCCTAATTGAGGTTTGAATATAGATCTTTTCCTATCTGATTGTATCTGCACATGACTTGACAATGATTATCTCTGAAACCTTGTAGAAACATTATTGTTGTTTATACTATTTAAACATAGTAGTAATTATTAATCCTTATTCTTATGATGTGACAATGATTATCTTTGAAACCTTGTAGCAACATTATTGTTGTTTATACTCTTTAACATAGTTTGAAGGCTCAACTACTAATTTGTGTGCGTGTGATAGAAGACTGTACTCTATTTTCACTTTTATGTTCGTAATAATAATACATTATTTGATATTCAAGGTCATTACTATTCTTACAATTATACATATGTACATTAAACCTTGCCATGTATTTCTTATCCAATGTCTTCCATTTACTCTTCGCTACTAGTGCAGATGAAAATTGTCATTCTTCCCTTGTCTTCCTACTCTTGAATTGTCACTGCTGTTATAACTTCAATTGTGCCCACTGCACAACACCTAGCCAAACCAAGTCTTTCCCTTATGTCCCTACCCAAGGCAAGGACTCCAGTTGCACACAACCCTTGTTATACAATATATTTTATAATAAAAAAAATAATGAAAAATATAATTAATCTATTTTGTTTGAAGTCTATCTATATATATAATATACATTTGAAAATGTCATTTTATTTTTATCTTTAAATTTTGTATCTAAAATTTTACATCCCAAAAAATAAATAGTTAATAAAAAATATATAAAAATATTTATAAAAAATTGTAAGAACAATTTAAAATTTTGCCTATTTATTATAGTTTTCCACACTTTAAATATGTTTCATAATTGTAAATTGTAGATTCTTTTTTATATTAATTTATATATTAAATAACTATTATTTTCTTTTTTATATTAATTTAAATATTAAATAACTATTATTTAACATATAATCATATTATATTGTTGCATAAACTTAATGAATTCTTATTGTAATTTCTAATCTCAAACATTATTTAAAACTTTTAAATTTTGTAGCAAAGTTTAAACATAATGAATACTTTTGATAGGTAATCAGTCGAAGCCGCTATAGGCTTTTGCCTTGACTTTTATCATATTTACTTATACTTTGAAAATTTTATAATAGTTTTCAAAACATTGCCAATTTTCACAGTTTTTTAAAACAAGAAAATTGATCCTTAAACATTTGAAGGTCTCGATTGGGACCCACCATTAGTACTAGCCACTTTGTAATACTAATGTACCCATAAAACTTTAGATAATTTCTAATGATGATTTCTTTTCACATGGGTAAATGTGCGAGGATCAAGGTGGATGTGTATGGCCATGCTATATTGATACCATAGTAGATGGAGGTTTTTTCAGTTAGGTAGCCACTACCTATTTTATTTACCCCTTTCATCAACGATAGCTTTCCAATCCCGTCAGGAGCATGACATTGTTTGTCGGGTGATAATTGTCGCTTTTCAGGTGGAAGCTAGGCTTATTTTGGCTAGAAACCACTCCATAGTTGTTTAGGAGTATTTTGTGGAGCTATGACCCATGCAACTACTAATATTGTTGCTTGTTTTAAAATGATCATTTTAATGTTAATTCTTTTATATAAAGTTTGCAAAGAAAATTTGGTGATAAAAGAAAAAGAGAAAATTTAGAAACAAATAAGGGAGGGAAATAAATTTATGGAGACACGTGGATTTTTTTCAATAAGTTGTCATTGCTTATTTTAAGCCCCCCCTTTTCCTTCATAGCTTATTTTTATTCCCTAAATAATAATTGCTCCATAAAAATGTTAGAATAACAGAGAGAGTGAATCAGTAGCCTCAAAAATTAATCCAATAAACCTCTAGTTATATTTTTTCCTTACAAGATGAATGCATTAAAATAATCTAATCAAGTAACTACTGCTTGGAGTTCACCTTTTTATCCTTATTCTTTACTTTACCGATAAGCAGTCTTTATTTACCGAAACACAGTAAATAACTTAGTGATTACCGATAATCTTGTTATAGCAATGTGTAAAGCAAAACATGAAAGCAATGACTCATAAACACATTTGACACATTGATTTTAACATGGAAACCCTGTTAAGGGAAAAACCACTTGGGAATGGTAACCCAAATTTTTCACTCTTTTGAAGTGAGCTCGGTAAAGAGCCAACCCTGTTAAAGGTTACAAACACACTGTTAGGTGTGACCTTGTTAAAGTATTTAAATAGAATAGTTTGTCACTTGATATTTGGCATCTCATGCTATCTTCATGACCAAACCCAATGTAGTTTGTCACTTCATATCTGGCATCTCTATGCTATCTTATGGAATCTCTATGCTATCTTCATGAACAAACTTTTGATACTCCTTGGTATGTATCTCAATATATAAATGATTTTTAAATCTTTCTTAGTTAAGAGACTTTATGATCCAATAGTTAAATTGAAACAGTAAATGATCTGTTCACATATACAACTAAAATTTGTAGATTTTTAGATCTATTGTAAGCACATAATACCTTTCTGATCAATGTGTTCTTTCTATTCCTTTGCTCCAATTCTTTCTACTCGGTGATGATGTTTCTTTGTTGCTTGGTGTCCACATAAATCTTTAGCTCTATTCTAGTTTGATTAATCAGGGCTGTATGAAGTCTTTTCCTTCACCAGTATTCTCTTCAACATCCTCTTCTGTATTCTCTCTCCTCTAATTCATAATGAATTATCTTGTCTCTTTTATAGACATGATTATTACCATTTCTTAGTCTTTGTCTTTCTTGTTCTTGGCGTGATCCAGAAATCTCACCATTCTTCCTTCAAAGATTGATTTAGTTTTATCTGTAGATTTCTCTTTGACAACTAGCTTTAAAATTGATGAAGGGTGCTCCCCTTAACACCACAAACACATAACAGAAATAGAGAAGCAACAACAATAAATGCAAGAACAAAAAATGGGCTTCTTATTATCTCCATAAATGTGGAATTACAAACTTTTAGAATTACAATATGCAAAGCCACATGGGCATTCCCTTTACAATATTCTGAAGGACAAAGCCTTGAATTATTACCTAGATCTACCTAGAACTGCCCTAGACAACACTATGGGCCTTCTTTATATAGGCAATTTCCACCACCCGAGAAGGTTCCAGAAATTTAGCCCATAGGGCTGACCAAACTTAGAATTATTTTATTTTACAATTTATTACATCATAGTCGGCTCAAAATAACTTTTGAAACCTGAACAAAAATTTTGAAGAAAAATTATTTTCTGCCATTTTAGGTGACCCAACTTCCGAAGACCATAAGTCATCACCAGTTGACCTGATTGACTATTATGACCCCAATTCGAAAAGGCCACGAAGTTCTCTACAGGTTTGATCAATGCAAGCGCTTGTCCCCCAAATTTTTAACCTCATTCGGGTTCTCTAAAGCCTTCAAAATTGAGTTCAAAGTTTCTGTACCCTGCTGCCAATACCGAAAATATTTAATATCTTCAAAAATAGACCTGATCTAGCCATGAAAATTTACTGGTAGGCTGATAAGATTGAGATGAACCTCCACATGTGAAATTAGAACATTTTGAGATCATATGACCAACTTAATAAAAATAGCAAGTTTCCATAAATAGCAGCTCTGCACAAGATAGCCCTTATTGAAAAGCAAATAGAAATATTTTTGGGTGATGCAAGATTTCCCTTACACCTAGGATGCTCCTACATCAGACACCTAGGGTAATTTGAGAAGTGACCCTGTCATGACTCAGGTGTACAGAGGAAAACCAAGACAGTTAACCTCCTCCCTTGTTAGCCATGATGAATCTTCAACAGGTCATCCTTTCCACTTGACTAGATATTCTTCATATGTCCTGTTCCTTGTGCTTCTACCAACACGACTGT
>MU226874.1:793439-850421 GCA_018584345.1 Thuja plicata
CCCTTTTGATACATTAGAATACTCAAGTGTGTCCTAAGGGGTCATAAGACCCCTTGGGACACACTTGAGTGTTCTAATGTGTCAAAAGGGGTCATGGAGACATCCTAGGGGTCCTAACGCGTGATAAGGCATACTGGGACCGCTAGGAATTCTCTATGACCCCTTTCAACACATTGGACACTCAAGTGTCTTCCAAGGGGTTGTAAGATCCCTTAGGACACACTTGAGAGTTCTAATGTGTCGAAAGGGGTCATGGGGACTTCCTAGGGGTCCTAACATGTGATAAGGTGTACTAGGACCCCTTAGGTCACTCTGTGACCCCCGAGAACACATTGGAACTCTCAATTGTGTCCTCAGAGGTCATAGAGGGACCTAAGGGGTCCTAGTACACCTTCTTATGTGTTAGGACCCCTAGGAAATCCCTATGACCCCTTTTGACACATTTCAACACTAAAGTGTGTCTCAAGGGGTCGTACGACCCCTTGGAACACAATTGAGTGTAGAAATGTGTTTCTGGGGGCTACAGAGGGACCTAAGGGGCCCTAGTAGACTTTTTCAAGCGTTAGGACCCCTAAAAACCCTCTATGACCCCTTATACCGGTGTAATTAACCTATATATCAATATGTCCTATATCATATATATATTATATATATACTATACTTGATTTTATTATATATACAACAATATTTTATATATAATATATAATACAGATCATATATATCTATATATATATTATAATATAATATATATTTTACATACAATTTAAATATGAAGATATCATGTGATATATTGTTAAATACATATTAATATATATAATACATATAAGATAATATATAATATATGATTTATAATGTAACATTTAATATTAATATATATTATATAATATTTAATATATAATCTAATATATAATTTAATATATATATAATCTATAATATTTATAATATATAATCTATTATATAATCTAATATCTAATATATAATCTAATCTAATATATAATATATAATCTAATATATAATCTAATATTATATATCTAATATATAGTATCAAAAAATGAGAGGGAGAAAGGGGTTGAAAACAAATTTAGAGGGAGAAAGGGGAGAGAAACTTCAAAATTCAAAATTTTGCTGGGATTTTTGGGTACCAAAAAATATCGGGTACCTGAAAAAAATCAAGTACTCGATTAGGCTCGGTATTGCTTTGTGCACCAAACCTACCTGGCCAACTATTCAAATTTCCCAAAAATGTGTTTTTCCCCTATTTCTCTGAGTTTCAGACTTCGACCATGTAGCTGACGACTTTTTCTTCACCCAAAATTGAAGAAACAAAAAGGGTATTTGAAGGAGATTATCAGCTTTCTATCGATATAATTGCTATCAAATTTTGAATTCGGTAAGTAATTATTAGTTATTTTCTAATTGAGTTACCTCTAAAGTGGTGATTTACATACTAATTAAAAAATGGCTATAACTTTCAGACAGTATAACATTTTTGAAATCCAAAAAATGTGTCACATTCTATGCTTCGCCTACTATAAGGAAATTTTTTTTTTTGAATTTGGTAAAGTTTTCAACGAGTTAAGGTGGTCAGACACGGGAGTTTTTTTATTCTAAAAATGTTGTAGCAGAAAATTCATAATTAATTATTTTTTTTGGAAAAAATTACACAAAAATATGCGTCACATCCAGGCATGAGTCTGCTATGTATATCTAAAATCTTATAAACAAATATTATCATTTGATCATGATTAAGGTGGTCAGACATACACCTACTTCTTATTTTTTTCCTGAAATTTTTGTAATACTGCATTGAAATCTATACTTTTCACCAATTATATTAATCTCTTTTTAGAAAAGGCCTAGTAGTTTAGAAACTAAATTCAATTTCCTACAAATTCTATTTTTACAACTTTTTGGTATTAGGTTGATAGCTAGTTCAAATTTTCACGTCAAATTGACTAACCCTAATTTGCTGATTTTTCATTGCCACTTAAGGGCATAGTTTGGCCCCTCATGATCTTGCACATACCCTAATAAACACCTTCTTCTTATGCATACCCCTTGCATACTAACCCTACTTTGTTCCTTGTGACTTCTCCATTCTCATTTAGCTTGTTTTTGAATATCCATTTGGTACCGATGACATTCTTGTCGTCTGTTCTCGGTACTAATGTCCATGTATTATTTTTCTCTATTTGTTCTATTTATTCATTCATAGCATCAATCCATTCCTGATTCTCTAGTGTAGTATTCACAAATTTAGGCTCAAAATCAAAAATTAAATATCTAGTGTTTAGTGACTTACTTCTTGTTCTCATTCTAGCCTTTTTGTCTCCTATGATCAGATTCTATCAGTGGTGTCTTCTGAAATACTTGGAAAGTATAGGTTAATTTATTTTTCCATCATTCTAATCATCATCTTGACCTTCATTTTTATCTTCATCACTCGGTATATCATCTTGAGCAAGTTCCCAATTTTCAGTGTTTGTAGCCTGATTCTCGAGTGCAATGTTCTATCGCTCGGTAGTGATACACTGTTTCTCAGGTAGAATGTCAAGTTGTTCATTGTAAACAAACCTGTTGTAGTCTTATGGTTCCTTTCTAATTTCCTCATCATTTTTCTCTGCAAATTCATCTATTCTGACATTTTCACTTTCAATGCTTTTGTTAGAGAACTTGTTAAGACATTTATAAGCCTTTCTCTAGGTAGAATACCCTAGAAATATTCCTTCTTCACCTTTGGAGTCAAGCTTTCCATTTATTTCTTCTTTCAAAATATAACATTGACTACCAAAAAATCTGAAGTAACTTACATTGGAAGTGTATCCATACCATAGCTCATAGGGTGTCTTTCTTCAATTGTACTTTGTTCAATGTGTAGACAACAATACTGAAAGCTTCCCTCTAGAATGTTTGTGTGATGCCTTTCTCTATCATCAATGTTCTTGCATAGTCAACAATTGATCTATTTCTCCTTTTAGTGATTCCATTCTGCTGTGGTTTTCTTGGTGCAGAAACATGTCTTTGAATTCCATGCTCATTAAAAAAATTAGTAAATTCATCAAAAATGAATTCTCCTCCTCTATCTGATCTTAAGAATTTTAATTTCTTTCCACTTTGTTTTTCAACTATAGCCTTATACCATTTAAACATCTTGAATGCTTCTGATTTATCTTTTAAAAACATTACTGTCATTATTATATAATAATCATCAACAAAATGAATAAAGTATCTATCACCATAGTATCTCTTTGTTCTCATTGGTCCACATAGGTCAGTATGGACTAATTCTAGAATAGCATTAGATGTGTAGGCTTTGCTCTTGAAACTAGAATTTTTCATTTTACCCTTTTGACAATTCTTACACATGACATGGTCTGGTTTTGACATTATCGGTAAGCCTCTTACTTTTCTCTTATTGCTTATCCTAACCATGTCATAAAAATTTACATGACATAATATTTTATGCCACAACCACATGTCTTCATTTCTATCCATTAAACAAGTGGTGTTAATATCATCAAGATAGAATAGGTTACCTTTTGTCTGTTCACCAGTACCAATCACCCTTCCTGATTCATTAAAGATCTTTGTTCTTTTATTCTCAAATGCAACTCGGTGTCCTAAGTTATTTAGCTGTGAAACAATCAATAGATTATAGTTAAGTCTATTTTCCCAATTTGCATTCTCACATCTTATCAGATTATTCAACATTACATTTCCTTTACCTTCAACTGGACAAGGTGAGTCATTACCCATTCTTACTGATCCAACATTGTAATATTCAAAAGTTTCAAACTTTTCCTTATCGCCAGTCATATGATGAGCACAAACACTATAAATAATCTAGACACCATTCTTTCTAACCTTATATATGAGTGTAGTTTCTACATACCTTTCTTCTTCATCTGAATCATCCTTCATAGAAACAAAGGCTGTCTTAATGCCTTCATCAGATTTGGTGTCAATGTTTTCAGCTTTGTTCTCAGCCAGGTAACAAGCTTTCTTTCCTTTGTCCTTGTAGTCTTGGGTATCTCTTTTGTCAGATTGTCAGTTGCTTCGGTAATCTTGGTCATCACCTCCATCAAAATTATTTTCATAGGATTTGTCATTACTTGTCATCTTTTCTTCTGTTAGGACATCTCACAGCAAAGTGTCCAATTTATTTACAATTAAAACATACAAGTGACAGTCTACCTTTGTACATTTACCTTTGCCTCTCTATAATCTTCTATCCATTAGTGCTTCAATCTTATCAATTCCTTCATCATCACTATCACTTTCACTATCATTTCTCATAGTGTGTTTATGACTTGATTTACTTATTCTCAAAGAATATTTGAATGCAGACTCATAGATGGTAAGACACTATTGCCAAAGTTATTAATCTCAAATGATATAAGTCTACCAATTAGACTATCTAGAGTAATATTGTTATTTTCTACTACTCTCATTTCTTGTATAGAAGATACTCTAATAGTATATATAGGCAATAAGGTTCTAAGAATTTTAATTACCACTATTTCTTCTTCAATTACACCTCCAACTCCTCGGATAGCATTAACTACCTCTTTGATTCTACTACTATACTGAGTGATGTTTTCTCCTTCTTTCATTCTTAGGTCATCAAATTTTCCTCTAAGGCTTTCAACTTTAGCCCTTAGCACATTTGCATCTCCTCCATCCACTAGCTTCAACTTGTCCCATATTTTCTTTGTAGTGGTGCATGATTTGATATCTTCAAATTTAGCATCAGAGAGTGAGGAAGCAAGTTCTATCATCATAGAATTGTGTTCATGATTTTCTCTTAATTGATCAAGTGTATGGGGTCCTATAGGCAACACATATTTAATATCCAAGTACTGAGTAACATCATTTCCAATACCTGATAAGTGGAGTCTTATTCTACTTTTCCATGATGCAAAGTTGTCCTTGTTCAACTTAGGCACATCCCTTTTTCTCATCTTGTGATCTTTAGCTTAGGTCTTGAAACCTTCATTGTAAGCACATAAAGCTTTGAAACTAATTGTTAGAATAACTGAGAGGGGGGTGAATCAATAGCCTCAAAAATGAATCCAATTAATCTCTAGTTATCTTTTGTCCTTACAAGATGAATGCCTTAAAATAATTTAATCAAATAACTACTTCTCATAGTTCACCTTTTTATCCTTATTCTTTACTTTACCGATAAGCAGTCTTTATTTACTGAAACATAGTAAATAACTTAGTGATTACCGATAATCCTGTTATAGCAATGTGTAAAGAAAAACATGAAAGCAATGACTCATAAACACATTTGACACATGGATTTTAATGTGGAAACCCTCTTAATAGAAAAACCACTTGGGACGGGTAACTCAAAATTTTAACTCTTCTGAAGTGAGCTCAATGAAGAACCAACCTTGTTAAAGGTTACAAACACACTGTTAGGTGTGACCTTGTTAGAGGATTTAAATAGAATAGTTTGTCATTTGATATCTGGCATCTTATGCTATCTTCATGACCAAACCCAGTGTAGTTTGTCACTTGATATCTAGCATCTCTATGCTATCTTCATGACCAAAATTTTTGATACTCCTTGGGATGTATCTCAATATTTAAAGGATTTTTAAATCCTGCTCAGTTAAGAGACTTTCTGATCCAATGGTTAAATTGAAATAGTAAATGATCTGTTCACATATACAACTAAAATTTATAGATTTTTAGATCTATTGTAAGCACATAATACCTTTCTGATCAATGTGTTCTTTCTATTCTTTATGTTCCTTTTCTCCAATTCTTTCTACTTGGTGATGCTATTGCTCTGTTGCTCAGTGTCCGTAGAAATATTTAGCTCTATTCTAGCTTGATTGATTAGGACTGTATGAAGTCTTTTCCTTCACTAGTATTCTCTTCAACATCCTCTTCTATATTCTCTCCCCACTAATTCATAATGAATTAGCTTGTCTCTTTATAGACATGATTGTGACCATTTCTAAGTCCTTGTCTTTCTTGTACTTGGTGCGATATGGAAATCTCGCCATTCTTACTTTAAAGCTTTCTTTATTTTTATCCATAGATTTCTCTTTGACAACTAGCTTTAAAACTCTATCTTATCTCTAGTTTTTTTCTTGTCGATGAAAACAATGTAATCAACTAGTTAACTCCATTTTTAGCTCTTTCCAGCTAAGTCTTTTTTCATTTCTGAACTTCAGTTCTAATCGGTGTCTAACTTCCTCTTTGCTTGGTCTTGACTTCAGTTGTCCTCAGGCATCTCTATCCATTAGGGTTGTCTTTCCATCGGGCAACACTGTGACATTCAGTTCTGATCGGGTATCTCTTTGGTTTATTTTTGGTAATGCTTGTCGGGTATCACTGTGACTCTTCTCTTTGGATTCCTCTATCTGTCAGTGTGCACTATCTATCGGTGTCTGTTGTCACTTTGTGTATACTAAACTTGAATGTATTACTGATAACATAACCATTATTCCTTTGGTTCTTTGAAGTATTTGACAATATGAATATGACCATTCAGATTATATCAAGTTGACATCAATGACAATACAATACATTAACTGATTTAATGTCTTGCATTGAATTTTTGCATTTCGGTAATCATCAACTTAACAAATTCAAGCATTCAATCAATTATAGTTCATTAAAAAATAGGAAAAGATTTTATATTATCCCTTTCCCCTCCAATTCAATTCTCCGTGGGAACACTCCAATTGCTTAAATTTAAGCACAAAATGGAGTTAAGCACTTGTATGGGAACATGGGATAATAGCCTTATCAACTAATTAGACCTATCAATCTAATAATATAGATTTAATTAACTTAACAAACAATGAATGATAGATAAATTTTAATATTAAAATTATAAATAGATAATTAGATTCAAATTATAGAATATTTATTTTATTGGAAAATATGTAATATTGTAATCAATTTTATATTATTTTTTTGTGAATTGCTACCAAGGGGGACTATATTTTAAATTATTTAATACATGAATACATACATATTCTAATTCTTCTTGTCACTATATTTAAACATAAAAATAAATCACTAATCAAACGTCAAACAACAAATAAATTCTAACCATAGAATTATAATTCAATGATTTTGAAGAGTTAGATCAATTACCTATCGGAAGGAATGTGTTTACAAAGAAGGGTGGTGTTGATGGTAGGGTTCGATCATAAGAGAACATGGATTTCAAACATGAAGAAGATGTATGTATTATTGATCACAATGACTCCATGGCTATAGATTTATCTCATGAAATCTCAGTGGAAGGAGTTTTAATGAAGGACTTGACAATCACATGTAGATTCATTAGCAAATTCATAGATAGAAATGCGATTAAGTATCGGGTGAAAATCAATTGGAAAATAGATTGTATTCTTAATTTTTTATCAGAACCTTTTTCATCACTATCTTTCCAAGCATAGAGGACTAGAATAAAATTATGTAGGGTGGTTTATGGATGATGGATGGGGTTCCACTGTACATGCAAAAATGGTCCCAAATTTTGATCCCCTAGTGTGTAGGCCATATGATAAGGCAATGTGGATTAGGCTTTATAATTTACCTATTGAATACTGGTTAGAGGACAATTAAATGAAAATAGGTAGATCTCTGGGCACATTGGTTGAAATTAATACAAATTTGGAAGAGGATTTGTACATTTATGCTAGGATGAAGGTAGCAGTCATTAGAGAAATTTCCAAACTAATTTGGTTATGCACAAAGGAAAATCATTGGATGCAACATATATAATGAAAGAGAAGTTTTTTTTGCATCCAATGCAGGATTAGGGTCATTTTGAAAATGAATGCAAGTTTGGGATCAGAAAGGGAGGGAGATGGACTCTAAAAAAATAAATTGAGAAGCAAGGAACACAGATGATTTTGGAATTTAATTTGCATATTTGGATAAAAGCATTGATTGACCCAGTTCTTTGAAAGAGGGAGGCACACGTATCATAGCAACCAACCTGATGCTGAAGGAGGCATGTGAGAGAAACATAAGGATCTTGGGGAGAGACATCTACACTATTAATGTAGAAAATTATAACAAAGGAAAGGAAACGTTGATTAATTAAATTTCCCAAGTCCCCTCAATAGTTAAATACAATATGGCAGAGGAGACTATAGAGGTCAAAAAATAGAATGTGAAGCTATTTCTTCGGGTGGAGATTTTTCAGACTACAATTTTGTTTTTCTAAAGGGGATTAGTCATAAGAGGATTTGATTGAAAAATTTGTAATAGGACTCTTGGTTAGTTGACAACCAAGGTGATTGGAAAATGTAGGAAGGTGAGGGGTCAAAAGTCTAATAAACAAAAAAGGGCAAATGAGGCTGTAGAGAAATGAATTTTAAGTGTAAAGGATTTCTTGTAGAAATCCAAGGGAGGTAAGGCCTCCCTTGGGCAGAAATGAGGTGCATTACTTGGAATATAAAGGGACTTTTGTCCCTTGACAAGAAGTGCTTAGTTAATCATTTTATCTCTAAAAACAATCAAGACATAATCTTACTACAAGAAACCAAATTTGGTCTGGATGAAGGAGACAAATTCATTAGGTATTGTAGGAGATGAGAGGGTGTGCTTAGAGAGGCAATTAGGGTATCTGGTAGATTAGGGGTCATGTGGGATCCCAATAAGGTTAAAGTATCAATGATTGATTATAATTTTAATTGGATGTTGTGTGAGGTCTACCGTAGAATTTTAGGCCTCATTTTTGTTGCAATGAATATTTGTGGACCTTCTAAAATGGAGGAGAAAGGCAGAATTTGGAAAGTTCGTAAAGAGAAGATGGATAGGTTTAGCAATAACAAAGTGATCATTGGAGGAGAATTCAATGCCATCATCAATAATAGTTAAAATAGAGGGGGGATCATCACAGTTGATAGAATAATGAAGGATTTACAAACCTTTATTGAGGATAATAAAAATTTTGATTTCATCTCGAGGAATGAAATATTTACCTAGAATAATAGAAGAATTAGATTCACCAATATCACGAAAAGATTAGATAGGTTTCTGCTAGGTAATCTTTGGATGAAGGATGTTTTTAATTTCAACGCTTTGATATTGCCCATCTCTATTTTAGATTATTATCCTATCATGCTCCAAATTGGTGTGGAGAAGAAAGTTGAGAGAGGTTAGTTCAAATTTCATTCTATATGGTGGAGACATTATTCATTAGTTGGGGAGATTGAGAGTTGGTGGAAGGAAATAAATATTTTTAGAGGATTATGGAGTTTCTATTTTGTTCAAAGGCTTCACTTTATAAAGAAGAATTTGAAAATTAAGGAATAAAAAAAAATTCAAGTACATTTCTGAGGAAAAAGAGAAGGTGAAAGAGGAATTACAAATTTTGAATGAGAAACTCATGGATAAGGGCACATTTTTAGAGGAATTTCTCAAAGAAAAAGACCACATAGCCTCTTTATCTAAACTTCTTGCTAGAGAGGAGTTGTTTTGGATGGACAAGGCTAGAAAAAGCTAGTTAAAATAGGGAGATAAAAATTGAAAGTTCCTTGATGCCTATGTTAAAGAAAGAAGATCTAGTAACATGATACATCTAATTAAAAATCTGGATGGAGATTAGATTTTTGATCAGAAACAAATTGGAAAAGAGGTTTCTCATTTTTTTTAAAGTATCTTGAGTAATCCAGAGGATACATGTGGTTCCAAGAGGGTTGAGGTGTCAGAGAACATTCCAAAGCTACTTGATGAAGAAGATGATCATATGCTTTGGAAACCATTCACTATGGAGGAAGTCAAGAAAGTGATGTTTGATCTATAAATTGACAAGGCCTTGGGTCTCGATAGATTTCCTATAGATTTCTTTCAAATATGTTGGAATTTCATGGGAGAGGATGTGTTCATCCTAGTAGAAGACATTAGAAAGGGAAGGAAGTTTGTGAGGGAGATGAATAATACTATCATAGTTCTCATTCCAAAGAGAGAAGAGTATGTGACTATGACTGAATTCAGGCCAATTTCCTTGTGCAACATGATATATAAAATTGTGTCCAGATCTTTTGCTAATAGGTTGAATAAGTTGGTGCCCAAACTTATTTCATAAGAGAAAAACAATTTCACTCCTAGGAGAGATATCATAGATAGTATTATGCTGGCAGTAAAGATAGTTCATTTAATCAATTTAGAGCACATCAAAGGGGTGACTATTGAATTAGATGTTTGTAAAGCTTATGAAAAGGTTAGTTTAGAATTCTTGTTGGTTGTCCTTAGCAGGTTTGGTTTCTCTAAAGAATGGAATGTTGGAAAGATTACTACAATGTAGACAATTGTCATTTTGTCATTGATGTCAAGCCTTAACTGGTGAGACTATTGCTATATGTTTGAGTACCATATCTATTGATTGATGAAGAGGATTTGAAGAAAAGGATAACAAGAAGGCCAAGGAAATGGTTGAGTTATGAGTGTACACCAGGGTAGTTGATCATTTGGCACATTGGCAAAGTGATACATTGTTTATCTTTTATTGACAGTTCACTAGAAGGTCGATGCTAAAAAAAGCAAATTTGATGCTGAGAAAAGTGAAAGTTGATGCCGAGTAAAGCAAAGATGATGCCAAGCACTAGTGAAATGCCGAGCGAGATAGAGATGCCAAGTGCAAGAACACATGTTGGCCAAGCAACAGTATTTTTTTTATTGATGAGATTTGAGATCTTTGGCCGACCTAGTTGATTTTATTTTGATATGTAAAGTTAATTAAGATTGGTCCACACTTAATTAATTCATGTGAAACCGTTATTAGTGCATGGATCCAATGTTTAATTTGTGATTATATTGGAGAAGTAAATTAAATGTAATGATGGAAAGATGCGTTGGATCTATCCTAACCTAAGATCTACAATCTTGATTAAGTAGAAAAATATCTACCTAGCCTAAATGAAGAGGTATAATATAACCTAATAAGGTTATTGTTATGATATCCAAGTGTAAGGAGAAGTTGTATGCAAGAGTATTGCATGGTTAATTTACTGATTGTCAAGACCTAGTAGAGAAGGCTAAGCAGAGAAGTAGAGAGAGATTTCTTGAAGGATTTCCAAGTAGATCTGAAGTTTGAGATGAGAATAGAGGCCACTTAGTAAATTAGCATCAGAGCTGAACTAGATCTGAATTTTCAAAGTAAGTTGTATGTATCAGATCACTCCTACTGATTACTTTCTAACCATTGTATGAGTTCAAATCCTTTAACTAGGTTGACTTAATAGTCAGTGTATAAATCCTTTGAACAAGGTGACATTCAAATTGGAATGTTCTAAGTCCTCTAACAAGGCCACTCCTGATAGGGTGATTAAATCCTTTAACTAGGTCACATTTGATAGTGTGTTTTGTAACCATTAACAGGGTTGGCTCCTAACAGAGCTCACTTCAGAAGAGTGAAATTTTGGTAGCATGTTACTAGTGGTTTTTCCCATATTAGGTTTTCACGTTAAATCATTGTGTCAAAATGTGTGAATGAGTATGTTGTGTTTTACTACTAAGTTTTCTGCAAGCTTATTTCATTAAGTACAGTAAACTGCACACTTTTGTTATTAATTGCTGCCGAGCAGATCTAAGTTGTTTAATTGGTTCAAAGTTCTGTTTGATACATCTGGAATTGAGGATAACTAATTCACCCCCCTCCCAGTTATTCTGAATTCATTCTAACAATTGGTATCAGAGCTTTGTTCTCTTGAAATAGTTTGAAGGTACTTGGAGTTGATGATCAGGATGTATAAAAGGGATGGACCAAAGATTAACAAGGAAAACTTTCCTGCATGGAAAAGTTTGATGAAATTTCACTTGGCTGGTATTGGTGATTCTACTAAACGACTTGTTGAACAAGAATATGTAGCACCTACTAGAGTCCTGAATGCTGCAGAGTTAAGAGAGAAGCACAAACATAATCAAGCAATGTTGGAACTTGCATCCTCCCTAAACTACCATGAATTTGAGGACATCAAGAACTGTACAAGTGCAAAGAAAATGTGGGATGCTCTTGAAACCAGCTATGGAGGTGACACAAATGTGCTTAAAGACAAATTTGAAAGCTTGAGAGGTAAGTTCAATGATTTAAAAATGCAAGAAGGAGAAAATATAGTGCAATATTATGATAGAATAAAGGAATTTGTAAATGCTATTAGAGGAGCTAAGGGAACTATTGATGATGACACTATCATGAGTAAGGTACTTAGGACACTTTTTCCTATTTATGCTATTAGAGTATCTACAATTCAAGAATTGAGATGTACTCCTAACAACAATTTGACTCTGGAAAGTTTGGTAGGCAGACTTACTGCATTTGAGATGTCAAATTTTGATAACTATACTCGACAAGCCATTGAATCTGCATTCAAGTCATAGATGGTCATCAAAAAATCAAGGAAAGGAAAGAAATGTGTGAGTAGTGACAGTGACACATCAGATGAAGATCTAGAAGAGCTTAAGGCACTTATGGGAAGAATATTAGCAAGAGGAAAAGGAAAATTCAGAGGTAAACTACCTATTTTTTGTTTTTCATGTAACAAAGTTGGTCATATTGCTGCTAGATGCCTTGACAAGAATGAGAAAGATGAAAGAAAAGACAAAAAGTAAAAAGATAGAAAGAATGATCGAGACTACAAAAGGTACAAGGATTACAAAGACAAAGGTAAGAAATCCTGCTATATTGCTGACGAAACTTTTGATAGTGAATCTGATAAATATGATGAAAATGATATAGAAGTTGTGTATGTTGCAATGAAAGATGATTCTGATGATGATGAGAAAACTACACTAATTTCTTACATGAGTAAAGGTGATCATTGGATTATTGATAGTGGTTGTTCACATCATATGACTAGTGATAAGGACAAATTTGAAACCTTAGATCAATATAAGGGTGGATATGTTAAGTTTGGTAATGATACACCTTGTAGAGTTAAAGGGAAAGGATCAATTCAATTGATTGACAAGATTATATGTGATGATGTGTATTGGGTTGATGATCTTAAGTATAACTTTTTGAGTGTTGTACAGCTGAACACTTCTGGTTATAGAGTTGAATTCCATCAAAGAAAAGAAAATATCTATGATGCCAAAAAATAATTAGTTGGAAGTGGTGAGCAGACTAAAGGTAATCTATTTTACCTAGATTTAGCTAAAGAGACATGCTTGTTTGCATAATATAGTGATGTTTGGTTATGGCATAAGAGGTTGTGTCATGTTAACTTTGATAACTTGGTAAGCATAAGTAAACTAAAAAGGTTAGAGGGCTACCTAAGTTAAGGAAACCCAAGAATGCAATGTGTAAGCAATGTCAGTTGGGCAAAATGACTAAATATAGCTTTAAGAGCAAAACTCATACTTCTGAGAATATTTTGGAGCTAGTTCATATTAACCTTTGTGGACCTATTGGTGAGAAGAGTTACCGTGCAGACAAATATTTCATTCTATTTGTAGATGACTACTTTAGGATGATGACTGTTATATTTCTTAAAGAAAAATATGATGCATTTCAGTTATTCAAGTGGTATTTAGCAAAAGTTGAAAAAGAGACAGGTAAGAGCCTGAAATGTCTGAGATGAGTTTAACAGATTCTGGAACGACCAAGGGATAAAGAGACAAATGTTCGCACCTAGGACACCACCACAGAATGGTATAGCTGAAAGAAGAAATCAATCTATCATGGATTGTGCCAGAACACTAATGATGGAAAAGAACATTGCACAAAAATATTGGAGAGAAACTGTAAGTACAATAGTTTATACCTTGAACAAAGTACAAATCAATAAAGGTACAAATGCTACACCTTATGAGCTATGGTATGGGTATGCACTTATTGTAAGTTATTTTAAAGTCTTTGGGAGTAAATGTTTTATACTGAAAGACAATAGAAATGGAAAACTTGATGCTAAAGGAGAAGAAGGTATATTTCTTGGATATTCTACTAAGAGTAAAGCATACAAGTGCTTGAATTCTAACACTAACAAAGTTGTAGAAAGTACAAATGTTAGAATTGATGAATATGAAGAAAGAAATGAAGCTGAAAGCATGATTGAGCCTAAAAGTTACAAATCATTCACTTATCCTGATGTAGAGGATTCTAACAAATTTGAAAATGAAGTTGCCGAGCAACAGTTAGCACCTGCTGAGACATAGAATGAAGTTGCCAAGCAATGGGAGGTGACTATCGAGCTATCTGATGGAGATGCCGAGTCATAGTTTCAACTTGAACTGAACATAAATGATCAAACTAAAACTGATAAAGAGCCTACTTTGGCAAAATATGTGAGGAGGCACCATAAACCTGAACAAATCATAGGAGAAAAACATTCAACAGTTATGACAAGAAGCAAATTGATGGAAGACACATGTTTGGTATGTAATTTTGAACCTAAAATAGTAAAATATGCTTTAGATAATGAAGACCGGATTCAAGCCATGAATGAAGAGATAGACCAGATAGAAAAGAATAAGACATGGACACTGGTATTGAGGCCTGAAAATAAAAATGTAATTGGTACTAAGTGGGTATTCAGAAATAAACTGAATGAGCATGGAGAGGTGACAAGAAATAAAGCTAGATTGGTATGCAAAGGTTATGCACAAGAAGAAGGAATTGACTATGGAGAGACATTCGCCCTAGTTGCACGGCTGGAAGGTGTGAGAACTCTACTTGCATATTCAGCCTATAAAGGATTTAAAGTTTGTCAAATGGATGTGAAGTCAACATTTCTTAATGGGATATTATAAGAGGAAGTATATATTGAGAAATCTGATGGTTTTGTTGACCCGAGTAAGAAGAACATGGTGTGCAGACTGCACAAAGCATTATATGGATTTAAGAAAGAACCTAGAGCATGGTATGAAAGATTGCACAATTATCTAATAAAGATTGGATTTGCAAGAATAAATGACAACAACAATCTGTATTTGAAGACAGAGCAAGGTAAAGGAATTTTATTGGCTTAATTTTTTCTGGATGACATCATATTTAGTGGACAAGATGTGATATGCAAAGAATTTGCAAAGGAGATGCAAACTGAATTTGAAATGTCTATGTTTGCTGAGATAAAATTCTTTGTTGGTTTACAAATATATCAAATGAAAAATGGTATCTATATTACTCAATCAAAATATGTCAAAGAGATACTAATTTTTTTTGGTATGAATGATTCAAAACCAGTGAGTACACCCATGGCTACTGGACAGAAGTTGACAAAGAATAATGATACAAAAGAGGTAAATCAAACACTATATATATAAATGATTGGAAAAATGCAATATGTTGTACACAGTAGACCTGATATTGCATTAGAAGTTGGAATTGTTGCTGGATTTTCTGCTAATCCAAAAGATACACATATAATGGTAGTGAAAATAATTCTGAGATATTTGAAAGGTACAAAAGATTATGGCCTATATTACAAGAGGAATGACAAGTTTGAACTCAAAGTCTATACTGATTCAGACTGGGCTAGTAATGTAGATGACAGGAAAAGCACCATAGGAGGGGCATTTATTTTGGGGAAAAGATTAGTCTCCTAGAAAAGAAAGAAATAGAATTGCACCTCACAATCTACAGCTAAAGTCGAGTATGTGGCAGCAACAGTTAACTGTTCAAGTATTGTTTGGTTAAAGATTCTACTGAAAGATATGAGGGAAGAGATAAAAGAACCAGTTGTTATATATTGTGATAACACAAGTGCCATTAATATTTCTAAAAATCTTGTAATGCACTCTAAGACAAAGCATATAGCCATCAAGTATCATTACTTGAGGGAGCTAGTTCAAGACAAGGAAGTAAAATTGGAATATGTACATACAAAGGAACAATTGGTAGACATATTTAAAAAAACATTACCCAAGGATGCTCATGAGTATCTAAGAGGTAAATTGGGGGTGATTCCCTGAGCAGAGGCTAATTATTTTTGAATGGAATTGTTACATCAAATGTTTTAATCAGAATGCTTGACACATTGATGCACAGTGAGTCACATTTTAGGATGCTGCCTAAAACTGTGAAGTGGAAGACTAGAACAGAAAAGGAGATCAATCATAAACAAAGATGACATGAACAACATGATACAAAGATAAGAACAAGATGAATTTGCATGATGGAGATGTCAATATATTTGGCATTGTTGTCAAAGAGGGAGAGATTATTGCTAAAACAAGTACACAAGAGGGAGAGATACAAAAGATAAAGGGAGATTACTGAAAGAGGGAGCTGAATAGAAACATAAAACATTTTGAAACAAAAAACATTTCAGTGTGATTATAGACACAAATGGAGTATTAATGAAGCTAAGGACATCAATGAATATCTGTACATATCAAGGAACATAGGCACTTTTTGGATTGTATGGTAACTATGGTTGGAAATTACTGTTTTACAGTTTAGTGTTTCCATCAATGCCAAAGAGAGAGATTGTTGGAAAGATTGCTACAATGTAGACAATTGTTATTTTTTCATTGATGTCAAGCCTTAACTGGTGAGACTATTGCTATATGTTTGAGTAATATATCTATTGATTGATGAATAAGATTTGAAGAAAAGGATAACAAGAAGACCAGGGAAATGGTTGAGTTATGAGTATACACTAGGGTACTTGATCATTTGGCACATTGGCAAAGTGATACATTGTTTATCTTTTACTGACAGCTCACTGGAAGGTCAACGCTGAGGAAAGCAAAGTCGATGCTGAGCAAATAGAAAGTTGATGCCGAGTAAAGAAAAGATGATTCCGAGCGCTAGTGAAATGCCGAGTGAGACAGAGATGCCAAGCGCAAGAACACATGTTGGCTGAGTAGCAATATTTTGTTTATTGATGAGATTTGAGATCTCTTGCCGACCTAGTTGATTTTATTGGGATATGTAAAGTTAATTAAGATTGGTCCACACTTAATTAAAGCATGGGAAATCATTATTAGTGCAAGGATCCAATGTTTAATTTGTGATTGTATTGGAAAAGTAAATTAAATGTGATGATAGAAAGATCCATTGGATCTGTCCTAACCTAAGATCTATGATCTTGATTAAGCGGCAAAATATCTACCTGACCTAAATGAAGAGGTATAATATAACCTACTTAGGTTATTGTTATGACATCCAAGTGTAAGGAGAAGTTGTATGAAAGAGTATTGCATGGTTAATTTACTAATTGTCAAGACCTAGCAGAGAAGGCTAAGTAGAGAAGCAGAGAGAGATTGCTTGAAGGATTTCCAAGCAGATCTGAAGTTCAAAATGAGAATGGAGGCCACTCAGTGAATTAGCATCATAGTTGAACTCAATCTAAATTTGAAAAGTAAGTTGTATGTATCAGATGACACCTACTAATTAATTTCTAACCATTGTATCAGTTCAAATCCTTTAACTAGGTTGACTTAACAGTCAGTGTATAAATCCTTTGAACAAGGTGACATTCAGAATGGAATGTTTTGAGTCCTCTAACAAGGCCACTCCTAATAGGGTGATTAAATCCTTTATCCAGGTCACATTTGACAGTGTGTTTTGTAACCTTTAACAGGGTTGGCTCCTAACAGATCTCACTTCAGAAGAGTGAAATTTTGGTAGCATATTACTGGTGGTTTTTCCCATATTGGGTTTCCACATTAAATCATGGTGTCAAAATGTGTGAATGTGTATGTTGTGTTTTACTATTAAGTTTTCTGTAAGCTTATTTCATTAAGTACAATAAACTGCACACTTTTGTTATTAATTGCTACCAAGCAGATCTAAGTTGTTTAATTGGTTTAAATTTCTATTTGATACATCTGGACCTGAGGATAACTGATTCACCCCCCCTCTCAGTTATTTTGAATTCATTCTAAAATGGAATAAGATCATAAGATCATGTATTTGGGATCCTAGATTTTCTACTACTATTAATAGAACATTAAATGGATTCTTTGAAGCATCAAATGGTATTAGACAGGGGGACCCTTTGTCCCCATTTATATTTATAGTTATGGAAGAAGTGTAAAGTAGAATGATCATTTCAAAAAGAGAGAACAAGATATGGAAGGGCATTTCAATTAGGGTTGTGATGGAGGAAAGCACACACTCTCAGTTTGTAGATGATACAATCTTGTTGAAGAAGATTCTATTTGTGAGGATAAAGTAATTAAGGACACACTAGATGCATACTCAGCTACCTCTAGACAAATTATGAATAAGGAAAAATATGTTATCTTCTTTTTCAATATTAGGAGGTCGATTCAAAATGGGATTGCAAGATAATTGGGCTTTCAAGTGGTGCATCTTCCCTCTAAATACTTAGTTGCTCCATTGTTTGTTGGTATGAATAAAAAATTGTATAGGGAGGAATTGACTGATAAATGTAGAAGAAGGGCAACAACATAGAGAAATAGATGGCTTTCCCAAGAAAGTAGAATAGTGTTGCTAAAGGAAGTTTTGTTAGCCATTCCAATGTACATTATGTCATGTTTTAGGATCACTCAAAAGGAAAGAGCCAATATTGAGAGCATCTAAAATAAATTCTTATGGGCGGGCTCTAAGGAAGATAAGAAAATTACTCTGATCAGTTGGGAGAATGTTTGCTTCCTGAAAGAGGAAGGAGGGATAGAGCTAAGACATTTAGAGATGTAAGAAAGAAAGAAATATAAGTCACCTATATCTCTGAGGGTGGTGTGTACTGTGTAACCATTTTGAAGGAGATTCTTCACCAGCCATAATCCAATGTATCCGCCACCTCTAGTCACACAAACAACCCTTCAACCATTCTGACCCTCATTCCCCATCATGAAAATGCCCATCATTGGCAATTAAATTAGCCTTTGATAACTCTTTTGTAGAGTTTTCTCACATTAATAATCTGCTGACATGTTGGGGCTAAGTGCATAGAAGGTTTGGCCATAATCTTTAGTATACCAATATTTGTTTCAAAATAAATACCTACGCAATGTAGAAAATTATTGCCAATAGTGTATTATATTTTTATTTTTTATGCATTGTTGATAAAACATTTAACTTACTCTGTGTTCAGTATATTGTTAATATGACATGATTGGATTTAATTTTCTATATTGAAAGTAGATGCCCCATCAACTTCAATTTTTAATTATGTTGCAAATAATTGAACACTATGCTGAGGTCATGAGGCAGACTGCGTAGCAAGGGTTGTGTCTATGCAACCAAATATTTTCACCTTAGTAAAAAAAATATGTTTTAAAAAATGTGTTAGCAACATGTGTATTAGTCTATTGTATTAACGTGTGTTAGTAATTTGCAAAAAAAACACACATGTTTCTAACACATTTTGTTAACAATATATTTTGTTTACTATATGTGGCTGCATAGAACAAATCCCAACAAGCCCTTTCTCATGAAAAGATTATCACACCTAAAAATCAACAGATTTATAAGATGTGAATCAAAAACTATGATCACTTAAGGATCCCTCCCTTCAAGATCTACGATTTTCCCAAAATAAGACAAACAAATCTCGTAGAAGAAAATCACCCCAATAATTCTCATCATAAAATTATTGGTTGATGGGTTTAATTAAGCCGATAGGCTTATTATGGTAGAGACTTCCACTAGAATGTTTTGATTATGTAGGATTTTCTTACGCCATGAAATAAGTGTGGCCATCGAGAAAAATCAAGTAATGTAATCCATAACTCCTTCTGCATGCCAGACAGGTTCCTAAGTAACTTCAACATGTCAGACATTTGTTTTGGAAGAATCAAAGGGGTGCTCTATTTTAACTGGAATGATTATTGACAATTTGGGGGGAATTTTGGTTTACCATCACAAGCGCTTGTAAACCATGTCCCTCTAGAATGCATATAACTAACTATATGTCCCTGGTTTGAAGGTATTTGGGTGTTCACAGTCTACCATGGTCTTGTAGTTTGTGGCCTCCCATTAAAACCAGTAACCTAGATTTTTTCTTTGTTTATTTGTTCATCGATATGATTTTCAGTCAGCTTAAAATAAGCTATAGGAATAAATATGTTAAGCATAGAATGAGGTAAATCTCAAGACTTTGGTGAGTTCTCTGAAGGTATTCAATTTGGTGTTTTGATGTTTGCAGGAAGGCGATATGAGGAAGGAGTACAATGGATCTCCTAAGCTACACCTACTAGCTGAATCCAAGAATCAAAAAATACCTTAGATCTTAGGAGTCATGGAGATTATGCATGGTTTTCCAATATGCCTCACATAGAACTTATGATAGAGAAGGCTGTACAAAACTGGATCTAGATTGAGGGTGACAAGTTCTGGTTTCCAAATGGTAGAACCATGTTTCCTTGCGGTGCAGATGGTTACATTGATGAGATCAATAAATGGATTCCTTTGATAGATGGGTCTATTGGTGTTTAAAACTATTACACTTTGAGAAGCAACCAATATATCTTAAGACTAATATTAGGAGTGGTTAGCTCCAAGTGTTAAAGCTCTGTAAGATAACTGGACCAACTATAGGGACAAGACTTCCCTCTGCACCTCTATCTCTACAAAACCACAGTGGGTACACCTAATCCAGACTAAACTCAACTCTTTACAATGCCTTTTACTTTTGGATTTGAACAACAGATGAATGGAAAGTAAGTACTAAATGCCAACCTAGCATTCATTGACTCTCCACTACCATTAGTGGAATAACAACAACATTTGCAAATGTAAAGAATTTTGGTAATGAGTTTGATTAAAGTTTAGGGATATGACATAGACAAACCACTTTAGATCTATATATCTTAACAGAAATACTAATTCTAGATCAGTGCCTTATCCATTGGTAAAAATCCTAAATACAATAGTGAAGCTGAAACACCTTATTAATGAAGATTTAAAACCATAAACATTAAAACTCTCAGACCACACACTACAAGATCCTCAAATAGATATCCACATAGAATCAATGTAATATCCAAAGCATTTTAATTTGATCTAAGATCAAAGACTTACGGAATACACATATGCATAAGCATGACTTTTACAGTAAGCCAAAAAACTTACAACTCAATAGATAACACAAAGGAGAGACTTAAAATCAAAGACAACTTATATTAAGTATGATGAAATCTATTCCTGAATCAGTATGACAAGGAAATCTACAATATGACAATATGCTAAATATCAAAGAAATTTCAATACTATCTTAATACAATCTAAAAATACATCGTCTATACCCTAGACTATAAACAAGTATAAGCCTAATGCTTTCTACTCTCCCAATTCTCCAGCCCTTACTAAATGGTCTTGAATATTCCTTTATAGGAATGCAACAAGCTTCGGACCATTAAGAGTTAGGGTTACAAAAAACCATGTCAATACATTAAAGATATTCAATTTTGAAATCAAGTTGAAAGCCTAACATTCTCTTCAATCTATACAAATCTGATCAGAAATCAAATTCCCTAATCCATAGATGTGAGGGTAGCTAAGGTGAATTACCAAGCCTTAACATGAAGAATAGCTCAATATAAATGTAGAAAAGACCAGGTGGTCTATATGTATTTATCCTTTGATTATAAAACTCTTATCTATCAAGTTTGGTCTTGAATGCATCTCCTTATATATGATCTCAATCCCCACACTATTCAATAGCTATGAACAGTCGACCCCTAAGATCAGATTGAAGCATTTATGGCTCTGAGACAAAATATCTATCGATCGGCATGAAAACCCTTTGAGAGGAAGATTTAAATATTTAAATTTATCGTATAATGGTCATAGGTGGCATGAAGAGGGACATGAATAGCTAATATCAAGTCTTTTCTCAACTTTAAAACATGGTTGTTGATTCTTTCAAAGTATCCAGGAATCAAACGATCTGATCCTGCCAGGTGTTGGTCAGTCGCTCACTCGCAACACTTTCTCAGGTCACCTTTTAACCCTAGTGAGTGAAAAATAGCTGTTGATCTTTTAAAACTCATCCAACATTTACTTTAACCTTAACATAAAACTATAGGTCCCACCAACTGGAAGGACACGTGGCACATAGGTGCATTGTCTTGATCATTAGATCGACTGCATCTTTGGCTTGAGGCTTCACGCCATCGATTGGATCAGAACTAAGTTATCAGTCTATTACCTTTATTACCCTATCGCTGATCAAACCTAGTTGGGACACATGTTCATTAGGTACAATGCCTTGAACGCTAATTACCTTCATCTCTATTTTTGAGTCTTTACACTAGCCGTTGGATTGGATCTGATCTACAATAACTTTATCTGCCTTCAGCACCATACTGGACATGTGGCAACTTGTCACTAGCTCACTCACCCTAGGAGCATATTCCTCTTTTCCTACTGAGTGAATGACAACCATTGATCTTCATCTTAGCATCTATATGTGGCAACACCTCACGCACTTGCAACACCTTGCAAAATATTCTCTTTACCTCTGCGAGTCTGCAACTACCATTCGATCCTCCTTGAACCTACATCACCTTAGCTCCACATGGCATGATCTCACACACTGACGACCCTTTTCACTAACTACCACTAACCTGTGTGACTGTGCAACATCGACCACTAGTCATTAGTCATAGACTCATGACTGTTCCATGTTAGCCCTCTTAACTGTAGCGACCTCATGACAATCACTAGTTGTACACTCACTGGTTAAATTTTTTATCACTCACTAACCCTATGACTATGTGACAACTACCAGTTACACACTCATGCACATTTTCTACTATGTCTTCTAACCCTCTGGGAGTGAACAAGAGCCCGCCACCTAACACCTTCTGACATGGGCCCACCAAAACATCCTTTCCTATCTGCCAACTAGCTTCCATGTCACCACCTGACCACTGATCTATCTGCCAGAGTGCATGTTCCTTTTAGGAACTTAACTACTAAGTGTTTTGTTATAAAAAATTTTTAGCTCTTCACCGCATAGTGAATGTGGGATATATGCCTTAAGGCATTTCTGAACAAAACACAACACATGTGGCACCATTGAAAATCTAACTATTTCTGACTAATCTGACCATGCATGGATGATCCCTGGGCAATCAAAAAACTTCAAACCTCCCTCTACAACCTTTCCACAAGGACACGGGAACTCTAAAAAATTGGAGAAATCCACCATTGAAGTTCTGAAACTTTGAAAACATACTATGGTACTCTCATAAAATGAGAATAGCAATAGTGGCTCTGACTGGGGATGTATGCCTCTTGCGGGCATAGCCAAGATTCAGGACTCTAGGACAAGCGGACCACCTATAGGAAAAGAAACCTAACCTAAAAATAGAAACAGAAAAACAATATATACAAACTTGTAGCAGAAAAGAATTCAATTCTACCACTTATTTACTGATCTAAAGTAGTCAAATCAGTCTTGATAGTCTGACACCATCACCAATTCTTAGAATTCACTTGCCTTTGTTAAATACAAACTTCTTTACCCCTTGTACTAGAAGAAAGTAGAATATGCCACTTTCATCTGCCTGACCAGACCTACAAATATTTTTTACTAACTCAATACTACACAAAATAGTATCAACATACTCACCATTGAAGCTTAGAAGGATATCAGGAAAAACTTGAAAGGGAAATTGATGTGGTATATGCATATTGCATTCACTAGGTATAAGGAAACCAGATAGAATGCAATATTTATCATCTTTTGATCCTTGACTACATTCTAAAAAATATCTAGCTAAAAAGAGAAGCACTCATATTCTTCCATATAACTAGTATCATTTGTTCTATCTGGTTCCTCATCACAATCCTCAAATAAAGGATTAGAAACCACATGCAGATCTCTATTATAATCATCATGATAAAGGATTGGATGATCCAACATAATGTCCATATCAAATAGCTCATTAGAAAACATACTAATGTGATATCCCACATCCATGCCACACTCACCTTCTTCAAAGGGAGAAATATCAGAGTCTGAACAAGAGGAGAGCTCATCATCACTACATGAAGTCTCCATATCACCATCTCTCCTCTCCTCCTCATCAAAGTGTTAATTTCTAAGTCTTGTTGATGATTAGTGACCTACACTTAGTCATTTACTTAGGCAGTTTTAGTTGGTTATCACTATGGCCGAGAAGAATATCTAAGTGCCGAGTGACAGAGATGTTAAGTGCCAAGCAAGATAGTTTTTGCATACATGTCAGGAATGATTCAAACTTCAAGGTAAAATGTCTAGGATGACTTGTATGAGCTTTAGGCTGACATATGTAAGCATTTAATAATATCTACAGAGTTAATTATGCATTTAATTATTTTATCCTATGCGTGGCATGTAGCCAATCAGAAAAATGGAATTCCTTGGAAGCACAAGTATTAGATATTGATAGTTGATCTAGATCTCACAGCTAGAATGAAAAGACTTATAAGATTGCTTCTTAACTCTAATTTTAAAGTTGTGAGAGAAGGGTTAAGTGTATTAATAAGAGATGCACAGAAAGTTATTTTGTGAAGAAACATAGATCAAGAAGAGAGATAGAGAAGTGAACAACAAAGTAAAGACATATCAGATTGTGAGATCACAGAAGGTATTGGAAAGAGGAGATCCGTAATCAACATCAAAGTGCATAATGAAGGATCAGTACTTGAAACATTCTAACAAGTGTATTAGGTGAAATCTCTTAATAGAGTGGTTCTAACAAACCTTTCTAAATCTCTTAGCTAAGTGCTTAATTTATTGTAAGTTGAAATCCTTTCACAAGGTAGATTGTAATGATCTTTATCTCTTAACCGAGCAGACCTTTTGTAGGATTTGAGAAACATGCAAATCCACAGAACCCGAATACACCTGCATGAAAATAACCTGATACAAATTAGAAGCACAAAAATGAAAAAGTAGAACTCAGAGATGCTCAAAAGAAGAGTCACAATATTATTCTCTAAGTTATGAAAAAACATTACAAAGTTCAGCCTAAAAAGGTGAACAAACCCTAAAATAGAAAAACTAGGTTGCACAATATAATTAATATAAAGTATTAATTATATGCACCTAAGAGACAGCTTAAGTGAAAAAAGAGTAAGTTAACTAATTACTCTAACAGCCCCCCTTAAGTGAAGCTCAGGAGGTAAGATAACCTAGCACAACTATGAAAGCAGGGAAAGAGGGTCCTGGCAACAAGGCCTGATCAGGTACCCAACAATAAGGAAATCTCTATAAACCGGAGACAAAGGAGAAAACCCAGTGGGAAAAACTCCTCTCCAAAAAGAGATATAAAAGAAAGCAAAGACAAAAAGAATGACTTCAAGAGAATCTCTCAAAGCCAGTAGTACAATGCATGCTACCAACCCCCCATGAGAGAGGGTCGAGGCTCCAAAGCCCCCCCAGAATGAAAGAACCCCTGGATCAATGAACAAACCACCATGACTCCAATGTAAAGGAGTGAAAGGAAGTGGGCACTGAAGAGGTGACCTCAAAAGATGAGGTGTCACTGGAAGGCCGAGCTAATGCTCAAAGGAGTAGACACAAGGATCCTGAAAGGGAATCCCCAATGTAAGAGGTAGGACAGGTGTGCTGACACTGTCAGCAAAGAGGAGATGAATGTCCTCTGTAGAGTCCTCAACAATTGCACCTAGTGGCTCGATGAATGGAGCTGAAGGGTCAAGCAGTGCTGAAGATGAATCCTGCTGAAGAGAAAAGTACTCATCAGGATGAGGTGTGGCAGTCACAACACTGGTCTCAGGAACAACACAAAGGTTTAAGCGACCTGACTGCACCGCATGATGCTCTCTCGAAAGAGGAGAGCTGATCTCTGACAATGGAGATGGTGGACCAAAGTGAGAGAAGGTGTAGAGATGGGTGGAATGATCAACTATCCCTATAGAAATAATGACTCCTGTCACACTATCCCTGATGAAGGCTAAATCGGTCGTGAACTCAACTATCTTCCCTGACCCACTGCGTGTAATCTGATAAATCGAGAGAAGGTTTGCAGAGAGAGATGGAACATACAATACATCATTGAATGTCCCATCCTGAATGCTGACCGAACCTATCCCACAGAATGTTTGTACAGTGTTATTCCCCATGAGAATATGAGGGATAGGAGAAGCCTCAAAAGAAGAGAAAAAATCCTGAGAAGATTCCATATGTTGAGAAGCACCTGAATTCAGTATCCAAGGGACCTGTGAAGGGGATGCAATAGATGCCTGTAATGCATGACCCTGTCCAAAATCCTATCTAGATGTCAAAGAAGAGGCATGAGACTAAAAAGTGGACCCCTGTGAGGTGGAAGAGGATGGAGAGGAAATAGTGCTCTTCTAAAGGAGTGCTTGCAAATCTATAATCTATTTCTCATAGCCATCGAATCTCTTCTAAAACACTAGGACTCATCATGGGGCCCCTTCTAACAATACAAACAAGTGGGGTTCTGAGACTTCTGTTTCTCCTTCTTAGAAGAAGATGGTGGGCCAGTAGAGTGCTGAGAAGAGGAATCAGATATCTGCTTCAGCTTTGACTTCTATGTATCCTGAGATGACTTGGCAAGCAATGCCTATGACTGTGAACCTGTAAGAGAATCCATCTGATTGAGCTTGGACTGCTCACAAGTTAACCTGTCACAGAAGGTCTCAAAAGAGGGCATAACATGTCGGGTACCCAATGCATCCATAGTGGAGTAGAAGGTAGAAGTGAAAATCTGATAAGGACCACGAATCTTGGAGAGTATCAGGAAGATACACTCATCATCTGACTTTGTCTTTCCAGCAACCTGTAAAATAGATCGAAGAGACTTGAACTTCATCAAGAAGTCCTCAATGCTGGTGAATGAGTTAGGTGCCAAGGAGGTGAACTCTACATCTATCTGGAGAATTCTGAATTGATCCATGGTGCCAAACAAGGTGGAGAACTTGTCCCACATATCCCTAGGTGTAGTCAGACCATCCAGGTGGAACAACAACCCGTCTGAAATGTTCATGGCAATGAGGCCCATTGCCTCATCCATCCTATTTCTATTCATAAGTGCCTCATAAGGCCTCTGAAGAATTGGTTGAGATGCATCCATGCAGGACCATAAACCTCATGACATGAGGAGTCTGGTCATGTGTGGCTTCCATGTGTGGTAGTTATGAGGTGTCAGTCAAACCACAAAGGGGTCTGACATTGGAAGAAGAATAAGACGGAAGTAGAAGGGTCTTTCTAAAGGAAATTGCAGAAAGTAAAATGCACCCCCCTACAATGTATAATCCTATCCCCTGTGCACCACAAATATTCAACTACTGAAAGCACAGAAAAAATGAGAGAAAAACCTGAACACCGGATGCAGAGTGGAAGGAAAATGAAGCCTCAACTTCAATGCTGAAAATAGGAACTCAAACAACTTAATTAGGAAACAAGACTAGCATCATTACGTCCATCTTGGAAACACCTTTCTGACGATACTTTGTTTTTTGAAAATGGACACCGTATGCTCAAGTTATGGCCAAAAAACCACAAGCACCTCCAAAAACACCTCTGGAAAAACAAAGTCCTGCGACAAAATTTGATGGCCGTATGGCCGTCGCAGGACATCGAGCGGTGCTCTAGTGGTTCATGGGCGGCGCCGCCGGCGGAGGTGGCCGCCGGGTGGGGTGGCGGCGGTGGGTGGGCCGGGTGCGGGCGGCGGCCGGGCGGGGAGGAGGCGGCGGCGGGCCTTGGCGACGGAGTGGTGGTGCGCGGGTGTCGTGCTGCCCAGTAGCTGCGTGCGGGCGGCGCACGTTGGTAGCGCCCGCCTGCGCTTAATAAAAGCATTTTTTAAATTTTTTTTTGATTTTCGAGCTGTACGGCCCTAGTAGGCAAAACTTTTTTGCCTGTGGTCACAAAGGCCAAAATGGTCAAACTTTATATGTTTTTTGACTCTCTCGGGCCTTCTGAATGCAATGGCAGAGTCCGTTTTTGCTCAAATGACTCCAGAAAATGGTGCCTCCTTCAAAGTGATAGAAAAAACCCCAGAAAAGCTATGGTTGTTGCCTTCAAATTGTGGCTTCAAAAAACTTTGATCAGGCAGCAACAGGGTGGCTCTGATACCATGTAGGATTTGAGAAACATGCAAATCCATAGAACCCGAATACACCTACATGCAAATAACCTGATACAAAGTAGAAGCACAAAAATGAAAAAGCAAAACTTAGAGATGCTCAAAAGAAGAGTCACAATATTATTCTCTAAGTTATGAAAAAACATTACAAAGTTTAGCCTTAAAAGGTGAACAAACCCTAAAATAGAAAGACTAGGTTGCACAATATAATTAATATAAAGTATTAATTATATGCACCTAAGAGACAGCTTAAGTGAAAAAAGAGTAAGTAAGTTAACTAATTACTCTAACACCTTTAACTAGGCAGATTGCATTTTGTAACCAAACTTTTGTCACCCTAATAGGCACACTTTATTGCTACAATAGTGAATATTTTGTGGCTGTCATCCCCACCCCAGTTTTACCTATTTGGGTTTCTGGGTTACCAAAATTCTATGTTATGGGTTATTATTTCATGTTGTGGATGTTATCTCATGTTAGATTAAATTAATATGTATGAATGTGGATCAGTTTATTTTAAGTGATTAATTTTTAAGATCTGATTCACCCCCCTCTCAGTATCTTGCTTTCCCAATATTATATTTCCAACAATTGGTATCAGAGCTTAGTTCTCCCATAAAATATTTCAATCAACTTTAGAGGACAGATCTTGAGATGGAGGTTTACAAGCTGGGTAAATTCATTGAGAACCAGAAGATTGAAATTCAGCTAGCATTACATCAGCTTGAGATAGCAAGACATGAATTGAAGAAGTCACCAACAACTAGGAAGGATATGGCCAAACAAATGAATGACACTCATTATCAGGAAGAAGATACCACAAATCTATTTCAGAATGGAGATTCTACTAAGAGCGATGCAGCAATAGCATATCTACTAGAAAAGAATAATGCATTGTGTGAAGAAGTCAAGAACTTCAAAGGAGAATAAGAAGCCCAATCAATAAGACTATGTGAAGTTGTTGAACAGAAGAAGAAAGCCAAAGATGACAAGGCTATGGATAAAGAAGGCAAGAGAGTGATGACTATCAGACTTGATGAAAGAACACATGATGTAAAAATGATGACAAACAACCAAGTTGACATGGTGAATTAATTGCTACTTTCAAATCAGGAGATTACTAGGAAAGATATGGAAATGATGAATCCAAGATATGAGAACAATCAATTGAAGGATGAACTGGGATCTAAAAAAGAACTTAATGAAAGGTTGAATAGACCTAATGAAGCTTTGATTCATTTTGAAAATATGATGGAAGCATCAAGGAGATCCAAAGATTCTTTTGGATTAGGCCTTAATGGACATCAGACATCTACTAAGAAAGGAGAATCATCTAAGAATGGTGAAAGGAGGAATACAAAGACAAAGAACAACAAACCTCTTTTCCACCACTATGGAAAAGAAGGTCATATAAGAAACTTTTGCCGAAGCAAGAATGAAAAGTCCAATCCTAAACCTAAGTTCAATGGTTATTGCTTTAATTGTAAGAAATTTGGACACCAAGAACATGAATTTTGGGATGAAGAAAATGATGCACCTCCCAAACCAAGATTCAATGGATATTGTTACAATTGTTAAAAATTTGGACATAGAGCAAAAGATTGTAGATCTAATGCCAAACAATAATGGACATCAAAGACACAAGAAAAATCACCAAGGAAAGGCAACGCTTACAATTGGGATTACAACACAAGGAAAAGTTGTCATTACTGTGAAGAATATGGACATGCACCTGAAGAATTCTTAAAGACACATTTCAGAGGAAAATCTAAGAGTTGGATGAAAGGAAGCCTAGTTTTCTTTAGTTGTTTGAAGATTGGTCACACTAAGAGAGAGTGTAGGACAAGAGTACCTACTCCCACTATTGAGGAAATTAGAGCTTAGATGAAACAGACATGGGTAAGGAAAATAAAAACAAGCAACACTAAAACTACTGAAGTCAAGGTCACCCAATCTAATGGATCAGGTGATCACACCATCTCTAATTGAGCAAAGAGGTATGTAAGGAACTGCATTTAAATTTCTTATCTTACATCAGTTCCTAACATATGAATGTGCCAAAGTCCATATCTGCATATGTTAAGAAGCACCATGAAATATTTTAAGACAAGTGCCAAGTAAAGTCAAAATTGCACTGTAGGTGTCGAGCACCATTCATATACACTAAGGCCGAGTAAGTTTTGTGCGTGCCGAGTATGGTAAGCTGAGTGGTATACAAGTTGTGTTAGTTAGCTGAGGATAGTTGGTCTACACTAACCCAACATGTGGAGAATTTATTGCTAACCTACTTTGACCTTTGGAGTCTATAAAAGGATGGAGCCACTGTTCTTCATTTTTACCTTGTGATTTTAGAATTCACAGAGTGATTTAGAGAGTTGCAAATTTGATTCTAGCAAAGTTTTATCTCGACAATCTTGTCAGCATGCCGTCGGCAACCCTAAAGTGAGCAGTGTGGAAAGTGACTTGCCGAGGTACCCTTTTCTTCATCTTTGAACCCTAAATTCAAGAAATTATGTCCACAAGCTCTTCCACAGTAGCCAAGGGTATGGAGAAACAATTGAAATAAGTTCAATTGGTGAGGAGTGACACATGTGCACCTCCTAACTTTCATGTAGTCCCTGAGAGTGCAATTCAAGGTGACTTGAGAGGAACCCTTTCGTCAATTCCACCTAAGGTACTTTTAATTCATGATGTTAGATCCTGTTACATGGTTAAGATTGGTGAAGTTGGTGATAGTGAATTAAGGAAATCTTACGGTAACTTGTGTGAAAATGGAATTTTGAAAGATGAATTCAAACATCTTGCTGACAAAGGGTTAACTCATGCCCTAGATTTCCCACAGGAATTTAAGGTTAAATGGATAAAAATTATTTTGAGCCGAGTCCATAACATGCATATTTTGCTAGACAACAGACCAATTAAGATCATTAAAGACATTATTCATCAAGTAACTAGATATCCTATTGTAATTGGGAAAAGGACCATGAGAGATCAAAGTAAGGAGGAGATAGTAGCCAACACTAGAGCTATTTGGAATAACAGAGGGATGAGCATTTCTATAATTGAGTATTTAGAGCTTGACTTTGGAGTAAGGATGATTACACACAAGTTCTATCAGTTGAGCCGACTAGATAGTGTTCCCTGCACTGCAATTGACCAACCTTGGAAGATAGTAAAGAATAATCATACCTATGACCTTCCCAAGCTATAGTTGACACAACTAGTAGAGAACCTTTCTTCGATTAGGAAAGCAAAGAACTCATCATGTAAGTTTAGTTCTCTACTAGTTTGCATATTCTTCTATGTAAAGAATTCATTTCCTACATTAGGAAATATTGTTTGGAAGAAGGATAGACCTATTACACCGTAGATCAATGCATTTATTCAGCAATTAGGTAGTAATTTCAATGGTATTATGGGAAATTATTTTGTTGAATTCAAGAAGAGAATGAGGTTGAGGACTAGAATTCCTAGTTCACTAGTGGAGAAGCACTATGAGGAAATTTGTTTCCTAGTAGATACAGATTACACCTACATTCAGGCAGTAACACCTAGGGTATCATGGCTGAAACCATTTCCCTATGAATTTAATATAGATGAAACATCAGCATCTATCATAGCACTCCTAGTAGAGGAGATTGATTCCACAGCAAAGAGATTTGGAAAATATGAAGAAGCCAAGGCTAAAATTTCTATGAACTTGAAGGCTAGTATAATGGAGAGGAAGAGGAAAAAGATTGTAAAGAATCTGAAGAAAATGGTTGGATTGCCAAGTGATGAGGAGGCAGAGGATGCACCTCTAGACCTATCTACTGGACAAGGAGAAGATATATCTGAAGAAGAAGAAGAAGAAGAAGAAGAAGAAGAAGAAGAAGAAGAAGTAAGTGAATCTGAGGAAGATACCACTGTGAAAGCTAAAGGTAAGAAACCAGCAGTTGCTAAGGTAACCAAGCTAAGCAAAGCTAAACCTAAAGTTACCCCTCCTATTGCTAATCATCCAAGGACAAGGGCATCTACTATTACATCTTCAATAGTGTAGACCAAAGTTCATAAAAAGAAGAAGGTTGGTGAGAGTAGTTCTGGAAACAAGACTCAATTTGCAACAAAGGATGTGCCAAGCCTACAAGTAAAGAGACCAAGGAGAAAACTACGGTTGGATCCAGAAAGTGATGAAGAAAAGACTAAAATTGATGAACCCAACAACATACCCACTGCACCATTCAAATGACCAACAAACATTGATGAGGTATGTGAGAATTTGAGGAGTTCTGCAGGGTTATCTAGTTTTAAGTTTATCAAGTATGAGAAGTTGAAATTAGAAGATAAGCATAAAGTTTAGGAAGCTCTATTGGACATGATGAGCACTTTCAAGTTAACACCTATAGAGATAGGAAACAATGTGCCAACTGAACTTTATGAGTTTCTATCTAGAAAATGGGAATACACCTTAATGACTGAGAGATAGATTAGAGAAGGCACATTAGCTAAGGTTATCCCTGAGTTGACCAAGAAATAAATAGCTAAATTTATTGGGGAGTACAAGCATAAATTTATACCTAAAATTAGAGGTTATGCTATTTTGAAAAATGACATTGAAAGTGTAGTACAACAAAGTACTAGGATATTGAAGGAGATCTTTGGGTTGATAGTCCCAAAAGAAAAGGAAACTAATGAAGGTACATCTGAGCATAAGGCTAAAGAAGTTGAGACCACCCCTATAACACATAAAGAAGATGAATAAATTGCTACTGAGCCTACAAAGATTGATGTGGAACCAAAGGAGCACACAAATACAGTGAAAACTATTGATCTAACAACAGACAGTCCAATTGACAACATAATTGATGACTCTAGCAATTTGGATGCTAAGAGTCAGGATGAGCTAGTAGATACAAGAATAGAATCACCTATAAAGGAAATTGAGGCCGATGAAGAGGTAAATAATGAGAAATATGAACAAAAATTGAAGAAAAACATGAAGAGAAAGAAGCCAAGAAGGAGAAGACAGATGAAAAAAAGGTAAAAACTCAAAATCCACCCATTTTAGAGGTTGTATAAACAGTTTTAGATAGTGGAGAGAAGACAAAGGATACTGGAAATGAGCCTAAGGAACAAGAGGCAGTGCAAGTGTTGGCTGGTCTACCACACTCAACATCATCTAGTCCCATTGGACCTAAAACTGGGGGTATGCCTGATCAATAGGCAATATTGATTGAATAGAAATATGCAATGGGGAATGATACTAACACAAGAAAAGGTGTTGCTGAGAAGAAGCTGATCATCAGCTTAACTAAATTTAAGAGGAGGAGAATTATGAAGAAGAAGTCTCCCAATCTTAATGTCACACTAGATGAAGTAATTGTGATTCCACAATGGGATCCCAATGAATTATCTTTTGAACAGATAGAGACTCTTCAAGAACTACTTAAGAGGAAGAAAAGGCAGGAAGAGATGAAAAGAGAGCAAAAACAAAAGAAAGTGTTACATGACACTAAGGATATCTTTGTGAAAGCTTTTGACATAGAAGATGAAAATCCACAAGAACCTATTCTTGAAAAATTAGTCCACATTGTATAGAAGGTGAATGATGACAACATTGAAGGTAATGAAAAGTTATTACAATGGTTTGAAATGAAAATTGAGAATAAAGTCTTGGAGAAAATCTCAGAAGAGATCGCTACAAAATAGGTTGAACTTTCTTCTCTTTTAGAGATTCTTGAGGAAGTTGCAAACCATGTTTATTATTTGTATAAGAAGTTATGTGATGTAGAATTCTTCACAAAGGGTAATCTACAGGATATTGAGAAACTGCAATTGGATTTGAAGTCAACTGGAAGTTTACTGAGTATGGATGCTAGCACTAGCTCCATACATTTTAACAGGTTGATATTTTCTCAAAGGAGAATAGCCGAGCTTATGGCTGAAGATGGTCAGATTAGAGCTAAATTGATAACAATTCAGACCAATCATATACCTCATCTAGAGGTTATTCTGAAAGAGTTGACAGCTACAAAAGAATTGACAAAGAGAGATTCTAATCCCTCTATTGCCGAGAGTTTAGTGAGTCTAGCTGCCGAGCTAGAAATAAAATTAGAGGTTATGAAGTTTGTTAAGGACAGTTGGGACACAACATTTGATAACACCTTACAACTTCATAAATAGTTTTTGGATAAGTATAACTTAACCCCACCTGCAATCAGTGATAAAAACAAGGGGGAAATTGATAAGAATTAAGCATAAGAGGAACATAACAGGTATACATTGTATAATATTTTTGCTAAAGGATTGTATACTATGTAAACTTTTGTATATAGTATGGAGTACATTCCTAGGGGTAGTACATTATGTACTTAGGCAATATTTTGAATGGAAAGGATTGAAAGAAATGATAAGTGTGTTTTTGCCACTAATATCAAAGGGGGAGATTGTTAATCTCTAAGTCTTGTTGATGATTAGTGACCTACACTTAGTCATTGACTTAGGCAGTTTTAGTTGGTTATCACTGTGGCCAAGCAGAATATCTAAGTGCCGAGTGACAAAGATGTTAAGTGCCAAGCAAGATAGTTTTTGCATACATGTTAGGAATAATTCAAACTTCAAGGTAAAATGTCTAGGCCGACTTGTATGAGCTTTAGGCTGACATATGTAAGTATTTAATAGTATCTATAGAGTTAATTACTAATTGTTTTATCTTATGCATGACATGTAGCCAATTAGAAAAATGGAATGCCTTGGAGGCACTAGTATTAGATCTTGATCGTTGATCTAGATCTCACACCCAGATTTGAAAAGACATATAAGATTGCTTCTTAACCCTAATTTTAAAGTTGTGAGAGAAGGGTTGTGTGTACTCATAAGAGATGCAGAGAAGGTTATTTTGTGAAGAAGCATAGATCAAGCATAGAGATAGAGAAGTGAACGATAGAGTAAAGACCTATTAGATTGTGAGATCATAGAAGGTATTGGAAAGAGGAGATCCGTCATCAACATCAGAGTGCATAATGAAGGATTAGTATTTGAAATATTCTATCAAGTGTATAAGGTGAAATCTCTTAACAGAGTGGTTCTAACAAACCTTTCTAAATCTCTTAGCCAAGTGATTACTTTATTATAAGTTTATATCCTTTGACAAGGTACATTGTAATGATCTTTAGCTCTTAACTGAGAAGACCTTTAACTAGGTAGATTGCATTTTGTAATCAAACTTTTGTAGCCCTAACAGGCACACTTTATTGCTGCAGTAGTGAAGATTTTGTGGGTGTCATCCCCACCCCATTTTTACCTATTTGGGTTTTTGGGTTACCAAAATTTTATGTTATGGGTTATTTATTTCATGTTTTGGATGCTATCTCATGTTAGATTAAATTCATATATTTATGAATGTGGCCAGTTTGTTTTAAGTGATTAAGTTTTAAGATCCAATTCACCCCCCTCTTAGTATCTTGCTTTCCCAATATTGTATTTCCAACATAGAGTCACTACAAGAAATGAATTCAAATGAGACTGAAATAATGTCATGATCCCTCAACTATTGCTCACATGGAAAAACACATGATGCAAACAAACAGGTTGACTGATCAATACTGTCACAAGGCTTCACTTGATTTATCTTTGGTGTAAACTCCTTGTATGAGAATTCCTTTTCCAATATGCCTATGAAATTCATCACTATTTCCAATGAATCAACATCCTCACAAAAAAATCCAAGAGATGACAAAGTCTCACTTTCTTCACAAGGCTTCATACTAACCATCATATTGTCCTCAAACCAATTAGAGCTATTCTGGCACATTGGAGGTTCTTCCTCAACCAATTCCTTGCACATATCTTCTTTAGCATCCTCATGTGACAAAGACATGGGATGAGAAACCACTAATAGAAAAACAACAATATATGACCAAATAAACTACCAAAAAATATAGATAAATGACCAAATTTGGTCACATGATCAGTGATAGTTTATTTCCGGTCATTTATCTCATGACCAAATTTATGACTAAACTATTTTAGTCATTGATTTGGTCATTTGGTAGTTTATTTGGTCATTTATTTTTTCATTTGGTAGTTTATTTGGTCATTTATTTGATTATTTGGTAGTTTATTTGGTCATTTATTTGGTCTTTTGGTAATTTATCTGGTCATTTATTTGGTCATTTGGTAGTTTATTTGGTCATTTATTTGGTCATTTATCTGATCATTTGGTAGTTTATTTGGTCATTTATTTGGTCATTTGGTAGTTTATTTGGTCATTTATTTGGTCATTTATTTAGTAGTTTATTTGGTCATTTATTTGGTAGTTTATTTGATCATTTATTTAGTACTTTATTTAGTCATTTGTCATTCAGTCATTTGTTTGATCATTTGATAGTTTATTTGGTCATTTGGTCATTACTACAACATATAATTGAATAATTCATGTTAGGGAACGATGGAATTGAACCACCAACCTCCTACTTGTAAAGTAGGTGCTCTTCCACTGAGCTAGAACCCTTTAAAGAGTAAATATACCCTTCAGAATTTTGAGTCTATAAACACCCTAAACTTATCTATTTATTTGTGCTTAATGGTGTTTTAAAGAGAGCTTTTGTGTCTTTTCTTCTTCTTGAGTGCTTGGATTTTTCAGTGATGAATTTATTCCTACAACACATGGCCACATAGTAGTTGCTCATTTCATAAAAATAATATGGATTGAGATTCCAACAATGAGATGCTACATGACTCCTTATCTAAAATAGAAGCAGTAATACTTGATTAATTCTCATACCTCCCCAGTTCTCCATCTTCCAAACAAGGATTATAAGAACAAAGAGCTGTAAGATGTTTATAAGGCCTAGATAAATGAAACACAAGGAAATAAATATTTACTAACAAACTTTTCCCATATCTATAATTTTGTTTCTTCATAAGAAAGATTTGGGTCCATATTACATGTACACTTATCTTGATGGAGATGCAAATCCATTATTTTTGAGTTACAAAAAATTATCCAGTAAGCATATAATCAAAAAGCACCAGGCATAAAGTCCCTGAAAAATGACAATGCCAAATAGCCCCACCTTGACTAATTGATCATTTGTACAATTTTATGTTGGAGTTTGGGGGCTTGTATATGTGTAACAACACCCCCTGATTCTTATATTTTGAAACTTATTACAAAAGTAACCCAAGAAGAAATAAAAGCAATTAAACATTTAAAATAGTAATTTATGCTAACACAGTCTGATATGTTTTTGTAATATGTATTTCTGTGCTACTACACTTTTAAATTGATTTGAAAAGGGTACTTTTATTTTGTTGTAAATAGAGATTGATAAAAATCCATAATTGAGGTCCATTTCACATTAAGACATTGAAACTGAAAGCATGATAAAGAATATATTTGAATACACCTGAGATAATTACATACTTGCCGCTACCATTTATGGGTTCTTAAAGTATCAGCCATCTTCAATCTATTCCAATCATCAACAATGGACTGTAATATAACAAATCATGTTTGGGTAGGTCTGATTAGACTGTAACACATCCAACAAGAAAGTGTTTTAAGAGTTATACTCTAACAATCCAACCACAAAAGATATCTTGTAGAGGTTTAAAGGAATAGATAAATTTCCTTTTCAAAAATACACTTCTCTCAAAATGATGTTTTATGATAGGGGTCCATGTGCAGACAAAATATCACTACAACAATTTGGCTAGTTGAAAGAAATGCCTGCAGCACCTTGAGAACAAGAGGGACTGTCTATATAGAAACAATTTACATATTGTTTTTTTCATTTACAAGCATATGGTGCACAACATAAAACAAACATGTTAAGTTGAAGCTAGGATTTTGGGACTCTATTCATTTCTAGGAACTATTCATTTCTAGGAGTTAAATAGTCATGTATAGATAAAAATAGTAGATCAACTATTGTTTCAAGGTTGGGGCATGAACCTTTTTTTCATTTGCAGGTGGTTTGGATTGATTTGGTTAACAATTGAATAAGTAATCAAATTTCCTAGCAAAGCGGGTCTGAAAACCTTCCATTTTGGCACTGTTATGGAAATCTGGCCCAAACTTGTGTTTTCACCATTGGAAATAAATTCCATTTGGTGAAACACAAGTTAAGGTGATGTATACTAAGATTCCTAAATCTTGGAGTTGAGGGAGTAGAGACATTGCTTCTTGGGTGATGCCCTATGTATTCAACCTGTGTAGAGGGAGATTCACGTACTGGAACAAGACAGTAAGTGTTAAGTCTAATTTGTTGAATGTTTTGGAATATTTAGGGACTATAGAAGATTACCAAATGATTGCATTGAACCCATGAGCCCATCCTTGAGCCATTCCACCAGACCCTAGGCTAAATTGATTAATTAGCTTGGAGTGTCCCATGACTGTTTGGGGGTGCAGGAGTAGGCTTATTGTCTGTCACTTTGGAATTTGTTAAGACAAGTATTAGGGATTCCAAAACATATAATATATGGAATTGAACCTTGTTCACTATAAAAATTAGAAAGAAAATGCACTGTTGCAGACCTAGCAGAACTAGGATTCAAATTGTGAACTTGTGCTGAGAGATTGCAAAGATTGGGTTTTTGTGAAAACCTTGTCTAGAGGAGGTAAGGGGGAGGTGGTAACACCGAATATAAGTTTGTGAGTGACTAAATCAAAAACCATTTATGCAATTAGACTGAAGAAAATAAGATAGTTGCATACTTGGCAGAGACAAAGTATACCCCAATAACTTTATAATTGCATACCAGTATAGTCCAAATTGATTAAGTACATGAATCCTTAGGATGTATAAGAAGACTATAGTCCTAAGTGTAGTTTTAGGGTTGTTTTAAAACAATAGTCCACTGTTGGGACTTGGAAAGAGAATGGTGTCTCTAGGAACACTATAAACTAAGTGATTGGACATTGAACAAGTTGGGAGGAACTATCTTATGTAACAAGGGATTCAGAGACTTGTATTGTGAAAGGAAGTGCAGAAAATCCTATTGAAGGATTAAGTGAAATTGAGAACATTATCAAATTGTAGAAGAGGGAAATCCAACTACACTTCTTGTTATGTGCACTCTGCACAACTTTGCAACTGAGGGTACAATTGCTAGTATTACACAGAGAGGTACAAAGTGTTGACTTAGGAGGCACTGCCAACATCTGCAAGCCATGTAATTTTGAACTAAAGTTTTACAGGGATAAAAAAATTATAGCCTATTGCAATGATGGATCTAATCCATCCTCTAACAAAAAAAAATTATAGTAGACTAGTTTGATATCTTCATACTATGCTAAATTTGATTTGTAGATATTACCTTTTTATATAGATTTCTCAACCAGCTTATTCAACCATGGATATGCAGAATCAACATAGACAGAAAAGTAAGTTTCATTGTATATTTACTTGGCTATGATTGTAGGCTCTAGTAGCTCTTCCCAAAATTCCATCTAGGATTTTCCAAGCCCTACTAATAGAATCAAAACTGTAACAACAATTGTTAGTACCTTAAGAACAATGAAGCACTGATGGATATTAAAATTAACTTCATAAATATCTCGTCAAGTAGTATTTTTTTAAGATTTTGTTGAATATTCCATTAGTTTAAGAGGCACTCATATAATAAAAGTGAAAAAAATATAGTCTTCTTTTGTTCAAATTTAATTTTTCTTGTCATCCCTGATGGAAAATGACTTGATGTGAACCATCCAAGATCACCGAACAAATTACTAAGAATCACAGAACAGACAAAAAATAGGCTGAATTAATTTAGCTTTAACAGAAACTTCAGCCACACCAACATTATGAATATTGTCCACCAAAATAGAAACTTGAAATCAGATGAAATTTAAATTCATAGTTGAAGTCATGGCATGTATAGTTAAAGTTTGGATGTAGTTTTGGCATATTTACAAATTCATTCATAAACTCAGGATTTGGATGGACCCAATAACCTACCTATATATTTGGCATTTACATGTGAAATAAGTGGTTTAAGGGTGAAGATGTGAAACTAAAACTGACTTGATGTGAACCATCCAAGATCACAGAACAAATTACTAAGAATCCTTGTAAACTGGATGCGTCAAATTACATGGTAATCAATTCAGTAGTTAGCACAAAACATTTGGACCATTCTAGAGATTTATGTTGAATTATGAAGATAGTTTGATAGAGTACCGATAAAAAATATAATGCTACACCAAAAAACTGTAGAGCAGGTCATGTATAGACATACCAGAAGCCCAATTGGGCATTGCAGTTGTATATCCTATGAGGTCAATGAACTGTTGAGCCACATATAATGGAATGATCCTGCAAATTAGAAGTCTAGAGATCCCCCAACAAAAACAATCCATATTTGTTCATCAATAGACCTGTAGGAGCCAAGCCTTCATTTCTTAAATGCATGTAAAAAAATGGTAGCCTTACAAATATGTGTTTGAATTAAACATAACAATGTCAGTAGTATAAAGAATATTATCCCCTTAGAGTAAATCTGATTGGTAGAATGCCATCATAGGAATATTAGATGAAAATATATTAATTACATTTTAAAGTCAAATTATCTCCAAGATCAAACATGTCACATGTAATGCAAAAAACAACAATAATACTATTTGATATTAAGGATTGCCTACATGCATTCAAACCCACTACGTACTATCTTCTCTATAGATGTGTCACTATTTTGAATATATACATTAACAGTCTGTAACACCCATTGACCAATGCTTTGATAGTGAAAAACTCCTCTTGTGACTATAATAAATGCATTGTTCTTAATGTTTTTTGTCATCAAGATCATTGTTTTTCAGATCCTTATGACTGGATGTTTACATTTTCTATCCTATGACAATACTTTGCATCTTTCTTTACAATCATAACATTGAGCTTATCATGATTGTGCCTTTGTCTTCATCTCAGTTTTTTCACTCTTTTGTACTTCATAAGCTTGTCTTCATTTATAACAGTTCCTAGTATCCTCTTCTCTGCTTGGACATCCTCAAATACATCATGCAACCTAACTGTGACTTTTAACCTCATTGATGTATCATGGCATTTCAGTTATTTTTCCAATGGTCTTATTCTCATGTCTTCTATTTCTCAAGACTTTGGTTGTTCATAGAAACAAGATGAGCCTCTGTACATCTAATCAGTCCCTTTCAATCTTTATTGTCACTATTTTGATATCATTACTTTACTATCTTGAAAATGAACAACATTTTCTTGATAATGAACAACAATGTCTTATCATTATAAATCATCATATTTGGTGTTCTTCATGATAGATCACACTATCTTTTGCATACCATTGAGCATATTTTGATCACTGTGTTTGCATTCTAAGGTCACTATTTTTTGACTTCAATAGTACTTTCCTAGATGCATTGATGACTATTACTATCTTCTCATATTTTCATGGCTCTTCACCTCTGCTATAACAACATAGCATACCTCTATGATTAGTCACTCTGTTTTACATTCTTTGAGCGCTGATTTTTATCAAGCATTTCCACACTTGAATGATGCTTATAAAAACACTTGATCACTGTGTTTGCATTCTAGGGCCATTGTGTGTTTCTTTCCTTATATGAGTATTTTCATTATTTCCTATGATTTGCATCTTTGTTGATCTTTAATTGCACATCTGATCTCTATGCTTTTAGCAACATCCTTGTTCTTGGCATCACATTATATCTCTGCTATAAACATTTATGAACAACAACCTTCATTTATTACAACCTCTTTATTGTCCTTGACATTTGGTTGTCAATGTCTTTGAACATTTGTGTGAACTATGCTCTATTTTGATGTCTTCAAGATCTTGACTTCCATTTTGTGCATGCAATGCAAAACTACATGTATTCAAAGAGAATATAATGAAATGTTTTGATGGTGCAAAAGAGAGCTAGCTGTATTGTAGCTTCCATTGTCCCAAAATTTGAAGATGTTGCATTTCATTATCCACTTTTTGGGATACTTTGAAGTTTTGGTACTGCAACTTGTGCATTACGTACAACAATTCAATATTTCTTACATGGGACACAACAGTGTAGGAAAGACCATATTTATAAAATTTATAGGGGTCAAAAGCAAATGCATCCATTATCAGTCCTTGTGCCCTATGGATGGTTCATGCACATGCTAGTTGGAAAGTGAATTGTGTTCAAGTAACTATTTTTACAGTTGTTTTGGCTTTTCAAGTAACTAATCATGCAAGGAGGGAACCGAGATATATAACCAAACTGAAACTGTGCAATATATTCATTGAAATAACAGAACACAATTTTCAATTAAGAATTTAGCTTCAGATCTGACCTATACAACCCAGACTTGCAAATGAATATATAGTAGTGATTTTTTTCTCCATTATGAATAAAAGCTATAATTCTGAGCAGATTGTGAATTCCTAGTTTGGAAAACACATTCATGTTCTAGATACCAAGTATTAGAATGATTCTTAATTGATTTAATACATTAACTGATTAGTTTTTGAAACGTAGACCAATTTAGCATTTGAGCTTTTGTAGGCCAACATTTTTTTGTAAATGGAGTTGGAAATAGAGAGAAAAGAATTCAACTCTAGTTTAACCCATCAACAAATTTCCATAACTACTCAATTCTAACGAACCAAAATCAGATTATGTATACTAGAACATATTTTCTGTCATTTATCCAATTCTATTTGATGTTTCATAAGTGTGAGGGGTAAATACACCCTATTTAAAGGTTGTCTATTGATAACCATGAAAATGATGTTAGGATGGCTGGACAACTATAGCATAGAACATATAATGAGCCTTAATTTAGGGTTGGGTTTACAATTAACCCATTTACAAGTGCTGACCCATGGTTTTTTAACTCAAATGTGTTTGACATTTTCTTCTTGTTTATTTATTTCAATTTAATAAAATTTGATGCAAATAATTGTACTTTACATGCCACGTATTAGAATAATTCTTAATTGATATAATAGATTAACAGATAAGTTTTTTAAATGCAGGACAATTTAGAATTTGAGCTAATAGAGAGAAATTTGAAATTGTAACTTATCTACAAGCATGCCAAAATTTATTGTAATGTCAGAAGGTAATTTTAAAAACAAGAAAATAGATATCAATTTTTCAAACCAGTAGCGACTTGAGTGTTTTCCATCTAACCAATGAAGTCAACTGAAGTGGGGTTAAGTAAATCTTGGGAAACCATCAGTTTTGTTTTATTCCATGGTGCTAGAATATTTTTTGTAATTAAGTGCCTATTTGTTTAAAATATCCTAGACCCTTAATCCAGTAAAAATACATGAAATTAAGGTCAAGAAACTTATAGTGAACCCATGTCAGGATACATGACAATGAATAGAAAATGACATCGTGTGTTCTATGTTTAGAGGACATATGCACTATATAGCTAGAAATACCTTAATCTGTTATTAAATATGGAATCAAATTAAACTAAAAAGTCTTATCTGGGATTAATCTCTCTTTCATTATTCAATGAAAGTTGTTCTTGTAATGATTGCAATGCTCTGGTACAATTATTATTAGAGCTTTGATTCATAATGGGGCATGCAATATGCATATGTCAAATGGGCACAAGTAAACAAATTTCAATCAGCTGCAAGTTTGATATTGATGAGATATTAGAGAATGGGTTGCCCATGAATTATGTTGGCATTGCTTGGATAGATCAATTTTGTTATTGCTTTAGCCTCAGATTGGAGCCCAAGCTAGAAGTCATTGGACTAAAAAGTCAGTCCTGCATTTGGCATGCAATAACCATAGAACTGCACAAAAAGATGTAGGAGAGAAGGACAAAAATCTTGTAAGATAAAAAAATCACTATTAAAGTTAGGTGAGGTCAATTTGGAATTAATTAAGGCAACGAGCATATTTTTTTTTAATTTAATTTAATTTTTATCTTTTTCAGGCTTCAAGTGGAAATATAAAAAAATTCTTTGCATCTAAGGTACATAATAGTTTATACATGATGTTAAATTTATGAGCCTCTATCTAGTTGTCTCCTCTTATCAAACTAGTCACTATAACATATCCTTATATAGATTAAGTTGATTAAGATGCTTGTAAGAAATAACAAGTGACAATGTGGGTCTTCAAATACATCTGCAAACTGTTCAATCTGTCTATGTTCTATTACCTTGACTTAAAGCCTTTTGTGGGACAATTTTGGAAAATCAAACTTATTTGCATATTTATATGTATAGTTATATGCATATACACATAAATATACATGCTTACATGTGTATAAAAATGAAGGTATATATTTTTATGAATATATAGTTATATACATATTCACATAACTAAATTCATACATATACACCAGTCCTGTTCGCAACAAGAGGTGGGTAGACCCTCGCTATCATAATAGTATATCATTTTATGTGTACAATACTACAATATACTAGCTCGAGATTGAAAATATTCTCATATCACATAAGAGTCTTTGGAAATGGGAACAAAAAATAAAAACTGATTGGGGAAACCAGCTAGAAGTCTGCTAATCAGAGTTACTAGATACTTCCCCTCTAAACATGTATAGTGTAGCATAGATCAGATATGTATACAGTACTTATGGATAGAAATTAGATTCCTTTATCTAATTTTGGGCATTATATTTGGACCTTATCAAATAGTTATAATTCTGGTACCACGTCATCTAGTATCATCTCTGGTTTAGGGTTTATAAAAACATTCAAAATTTATTAAATTAAAAAAACTCAACATTAAAAAGGAATCATAGAAAATGGTTGCTAAAGATTCCTTCTAGTCTACCACAAGATTCCTTACCTCCAATGTGGTGATGGCCATGGAATCAAAAGTGCCTAATATGGTTCTTAAGTATCGTTAATGCAATCTTGTCAGTCCTCAATAATTAGACTTTGCAGAAACTACAAATACACAAACACACAGAGTATCTACTCCTCTGTCAAGCTGCAATAGTGGAATCCCTTTCAATACTAGAGTTGAATATGGGACCAATACAAATGGTTATAGACCCTTATGGTCTTCCAGTATTCTTATTCAAAAAACCCAAACAAAGATAACACATGTCATAATCCTGTATCTTTAAAATTTCACACAATATACCAGCCTAGGTGATCAAAGTAGGCTGGATTCTAATGAAATGATCTAGAGATGGGTACTGAGAATATATGTTTCCACTTGGAAGAGTTTTGTGGTCTTCGAATCATTCTATTTATTCAATAACTTGACCCCATTTGACTCTCATCCTTTTGTTTCTTATCTTCATCCTTGTCGCTGGCTAAATACATAATATCTTATCTTGATGGTGATAGTAGTTCAATAGCAATGTGGTTCAATTTCCATTTATAAACTCTTATTTTTTTGAAAAGTAAGATTGACTGTTAATACTCTAGGGTATCTTAAATTTAAAATCTCATCCTTTTTCTCTGTTTGAATGATTCTTCCATGTTTCTCTATGAATTTATTGTTACAGTCAGACTGGAAGTCTCAGAATTTGTCATTTTTTTTGTTTAGAGGTTATCATTTCTATCTAATGCTTATTGGGGATAATTGGGGCATGAATTTGTTAGGATTGGATAATACTGAGAGGGGGGGTGAATCAGTATTATAGAACTTAATTAAATTATTTGACCACTTAAACATTAACCATACAATTGCAGTAACTGAAATAACATAAGAAAATGACACAATACTCATAACATTGTTTACGAGGAAACCTTGGCCAAGGGAAAACCCTGGTGGGGATGGTACCCACAAGCATATACTAGAGTATAATGTCCCTGTAAGGAGACCTAGCCCTGTTAGGAGCTGAATATTACATAACACACTTCCTTGTTAAAGGAATTACAACCCTGTTAAAGGTTCACAACACCCTATTAGGGGCTATTGAGCTTATAGATCTTACAAAGTAATCCAGTTACAAAAAGTTCTCAGTTATGAACATAATAAGCATCACTAATGCTTTGATAGTTCCTTTATAGTTCTTTAATGATCTATGTCATTCTCTAGTCTACCATTCACATCTCTGCTCTTCCAAATGACCATTACAGACTTACAAAAACTTCCTACAATCTTTATCAAAAATATCTTACATATATATCTCACAACTTTACAAAGTCAGCTCCAAAAATGAATATTAGAAATATTACTATGTCGACGTTCAATACACACTATATTTAATATAGTAAATATCAAATGTATAGTCAAAACTCTTGCATAGTCAATGTCTAGGCTTACAACAACCAAAATACAACTTAAATTTCATGGAGTCCAAGTCATACTCCCTCAATCTTCACTATTGTCCAACTACTCTGTATCGCTATTCTTCTATAGTCTGTCTGTCTTCAAATCTTTCTAACTCATCATAGACTTAACCAAAACCAAATCAATCTTAGTTGGAGGTCATAAATACCCCATACTATCTTCCTATAATCTCACTTTCCTTAGTTCATCTATCTCTATCTTCGACATCCAAAATACTTATGTATCTCTGCTTCTATACTTAGTTAATTTCTGAATCATCAAAACTTATATTCAAGGGAATTGATCTTAAACCTAGATATGTTGCCATAAATGAAAACCAAAAAGTGAATCACATTTACGAAATTGATCACTTTCCAACAATCTCTCTCTTTGGCATTGATGGCAACACTTAACAAAAACAAATGACTAAGTGTTCCAACAAAACAAAAACTGTCTTCTCTTCTTCTTATCTCTTCTCCTTATCTTCCTTCTCTTCTTCTTATCTCTTCTCCTTATCTTCCTTCTCTTCTTTCTCTCTTATTATTATTATTATATATATATATTTTTTTTCTTCTCATTTTTTTTCCTTCTCTTCTCATTTTTTTCCTATTCTCCACCTTTGACAAAAATGACAAAGGTACAGACAAAACAGTAAGTTTTAGTTATTGCTTACCAGTTTTAGAATATCTTGGAAAGAATATTCCAAAATCTTCACTTCTGTGTTCCATGTCTTGAACAATATCTGACTGATGTGAATCAAACCATTCAGTGCAAATGATGTAGTCTCAGCTTCTTTCAATTCAGTAGGAAAACCTTTAGTGAATGAATCTGTTACTTTCTCCAAGTTAGAGAGATGAGCCTCAAGTATGGATAGCTTTAGATTGATAAAGTTCCTCAGCAAATTAAATCTTTTTAGTACTCTCCCTTTCTCATTATCCAATACACTGAGTTTAGCCAAAATCCTTGTGACTTATGAGTCTAGCTCTATTGTGGATTGTGAAGATGTTTCACAACCATCCATCAAACTGTTCAGAGTTTCCCTATCCTTAGAAATAATGTCTTCAACATTATGAACATGCCTAATTTGATTCATGCAATAGCTAAACAAATTTCTCCCATGTCTAATACAACTCTTTGATTTTTCCAAACAAGTTTTCATAATGCCTAAGTCCCATGTGATAGACTTGTAGACTTCTATCAACTTCTTCTCTGAATATGTCTTCTCTGCTTTCTCCTCTTCAATCTTCAACAAATTTTCATAGTTCCCATCAAATTCATCGAGTGTAATCCTCATATTTTCAATATCATCTTTCTGCTGGAAGACTATAGGTACTGGAAGCAATTTGTTCATAGTATCAATAGATCTTGTAATTACTTTAGCCTTCTTGTCTCCTTTCTGTTCTGATCTTTCCTTTGCTTTGTTTAGTGCAGTAAATACCAGTTTTACTAGTTCATCTTCATCCATGCTATCAACATTTACATCATTGCTTGCCAACAATGAAATAGATGGTGAAATTACCTCTTTCTTTTCATCCTCTTTATGTTCTATCTTTTTTTCTTCTTCCTTTTTCTGCTCAGCTTCCTTTTTATGTTCAAGTTCATCTTGTATAGAGGTGTCCATATTTCCTACAAAAGGGTCCTTCTCATCTTGTGAGGGGTCAAGGGTTACTGCCACACCAAAAACATATAAATCTACTGATGGATCTACTTCGCTCTTCACAACATTTGTATCTGTTGTCTTTGAACTATCACCCATTCCCAATTGTGTGGGCGAAGTTGTTTTAGGAGGTGGGGGCATACCAGAAGTAGTTTTCAACAAAATCCTCTCAAGTGCCTTCTGAGTTTCCTCAGTCACTTCATCATATTTCCTTGCCATAATTTTCAAAAATCTTATCTTGGTTCTTACCAGAGGTTTTAATTCTTTGAATATATTATCCCTCTCTTGTACTAATAACATAGGCAACATGTTATCAATTTCCTTATTTCTTATCTATTCTTCTTCAATCTGTGCCAAGTGTTTTCTATTTTCCAATCTTGCATACAAGTCTGTAGGTATACTTCCTTCAATTTCTAAAAGAGTCTTCTTGAAAGTAAGTAAATGCTCAATTACAATGTCTTCAATCTTAATCTTGTCTGATTCTTCATACCTGTCATAGTATTTATGAATTGATACCGATTTACCTTGTTCAATTTCTCTCTTTTCTATCATTTTCATGTCAGGATTCCATGCTTGGTTACTTTTCTCATTTTTCTTCTTTTCTGTTGCTATGCTCTGCTCTTTGGTCTACATGCTTGATCTAGTCACTCTAGGAGTGATATTGTTTTATTGCTTTGTTTACTGTTGTGGAGGAGGTGGACTGTCTACCATAACAACCTCAGGAGTAGAAGGGGCATCAGTACTTCCACTTGCTACTCCAAGAGATCTCTCTGTCATCTTCTCTTGACTTCTTTTAGTTCCTCTTCTGCCAGTCCAACCTTTACACCACATTCATGAATAAGGTTGCAATTTTCCTTTTACTTGTTCCTCTAGTCTATTCCTCTCTCACCTTTTTTGAATTTTCCTCATAAGTTCCCCATCTTTCTTCTGATGTATCAATTTATGATGCAAGAACATGTTCCACTTGCATAGTAAGTACTTTAGAACTCACTTCATAGCCCATTGGGTAACACCATTTCTTTTTAGGTGTAACTGCTTCAAAACATACACAATCAATTTCAACCATGGAAACATATTGTATCCTTGTACTTTTCCATAATATCCTCATGTAACATGTATTTGGTCTTCATTTGTCTCTGTAGCATTTTGATCATAGAAAACAATTCTCCGTCAAACCAAGTAGTATTCTATCCTTTGTAACTCTGTGAAATCAGTATGCTAGTAGGTACTTCAGATTTCCAACCACTAGGATGTAAGCCAGGAAATTTGTGCTCAATATGAATGAACATTTGCATCAACAATGAACCAAATCTGAAAGTTTTAGTTCTATCCTTCTTCACTAGCTTCTCATTCTCAAGAAATTTCTGTGCCAGAACTTTGTATAGGTTATATTTTATGTTCTCCTTCACCATTATCCAAGCCATCATGATTACTCCAGTAGATAATGAATTAAGTCTACTACTACAGTAGAATTTGTATCTGAGTATCATAGCAATCAACCTCATATCTTGTTGAAAGATATCATTTAATGTCATAGCCCTTCTGTCCTATTTAGAATGAGTTAGGGTTTCAACTTATTTCTTAACATGTTTCTCCATTATAGGAATGACTCCAGTGTTGTCTAATCCAATGATCTCATGGATTAGGTCACTATAGACTTTCACAAGTTGATCACCAATCCATATGAACTGATCATGAACCCTGCTCATCAATATATTAAACCATTCATCTTCATCGAATTCGCATAATTCTAGAATTCTCATTATGCTCAACTGACTAATGTGTTTGAATTCTTCCTTCATGATTCCTTTTTAGTCATATTCTCCATATCAATGAATATTTTACTATCTCCCAGTGTGTCATACTTACAATGTATGTAATCCCTAATGTCTTCTACGTGCAACACACCATGTGGGGTTTGTGAAAATGCTCCTTTCAGATCCTCTTCACAAGAATTATATGGTTTTTTCTTGAATTTATATCTAGGATGATCAAAAAAATCAAAAATTATAGGTGCATCCATAGCTAGATGATGTAAATACCTTCTTTTCTTTGAAATCTGAGTTACATGCTCCAATCAATCACACGAAAAATGTGGGATAGTCTGAATCTTTCTGCTCTCTGATCTCCTTAGCTCTCTCTTAGCCAAATGATAAAGAAATAGGTCATAAAATGATGATTTATACAAGTTAGTTTATAACGTTTGTTTTCACTTTATACTGTCCAGTCGGCTGCTAGATCTCGAGAACAAAATCTATAAGTAGGATGATGTTGCACTCTTAGGTATATATTCCATGATGTTAGCTTAGTACATATCCAAGCTCGAATGACCTTAATCCATGAATTGCAGGGCATGATAAATTATGATGTATGTATCTAATGCTCCCCCTAAGGCCATGATTAGCCAATTTGGTCAATTCTCTCTTGCTACCTCAGGCAAAGATCCAGTAGCATCTACTAACTCTCCTTGAACTGACATCTCACTTGTTCCTTTGATTTTCCAAATCTTACCACTGTTGTTGTCTTCTTCTTTCTTAAAACAATTTTCAAAATCACTCTTCACATCTGCAACACTCTTTCTAGTATCATTTCCATTCTTCTAAGAATTCATAGGAGGTGGCGCTCTTCTGCTATCTACTCCATTATACCTACAAAACTTTGCTATATGTCCTATATTATTGCATTTGTAACATATAAGAGGTCTTCTTTCTTGATTAAATTACAACTTACAGTACTTTGCAATTTGTCTAATGTTATTACATTTTTAGCATGTAGGTTTCATTATAGGTTCTCTTCTATTGTCTTTTCTATATCTAGATTGATTAGGTTTTCTGCATTCTATCTTCTTATGCCCATATCCATTATTGTTAAAACAATAACTAGAAAACATTCTAAAAGGGACATTACCTCTGTATTCTTTCTTCACATGTCCAAATCTGTTACAACCAAAGCATCTACCTTTGAAAGGTCTGATATGCTCTTTAGGTTCTTTAATAGATGGTTTCTTAGCATCAATCTTCTCATCTATTTTCTCTTCCTGATTCTTTGAACATTCAGCTTCATTGAAGCCAATACCATTCATATCACCTTTAGGTTTTTGTTTGTCTAGTTGTTCATCAATCAAATCACTGCTTGTGTGAAGTTTCTCAATGTGTTTCTTTGCTTCAGTAAGTTCTCCTTTAATAATCTGATTGTATTTCTCTAATTCTAGATATTTGTTCTTGTAGTTGTCAGCCTCATCCTTCATCTGATTCAATGCACTGTTTAACGTTTCTTCAAATTTCCTCTTAGCATCCTCCTATATATGTACTTCTTTAGCCATAGTTTTATTTTCAAGTTTCACAGTCTCAATCTCTTCTTTTAGTTGCTTCACCTAATCTGAATTGTCTTCATATGAATCTTCTTTTATCTGGACCACAAGATCTTCTCTTTGACTTCTGGAAAGCTCAAGTTGTTCTTTGAGTTTCTTTATAAATTTCTCAACTCTTCAGAGGTTGAATCTCAATTCTCCACTCTCTACTTTTTCTTTGTCATTGTCTTCAAGTGCAGCTTCAAAGTTATCCTATAAACTATCCAAATCCATTATGATCTCCCTTAAGCTGTTAGACTTTCTCTCCAAGGGCCAAATGCTCTGATACCAATTGTTAGGATTGGATAATACTAAGAGGGGGGGGGGGTGAATCAGTATTATAGCACTTAATTAAATTATTTAACCACTTAAACATTAACCATACAATTGCAGTAATTAAAAGAACATAAGAAAATGACACAGTACTCATAACATCATGTTTTGTTTACGAGGAAACCCTAGCCAAGGGAAAAGCCCAGTGGGGATGGTACCCACAAGCATGTACTAAAGTATAATGTCCTTGTAAGGAGACCTAGCCCTGTTAGGAGCTGAATATTACATAGCACACTTTCTTTTTAAAGGAATTACAACCCTGTTAAAGGTTCACAACACCCTGCTAGGGGCCACTAAGCTTACAACTCTTACAAAGTAATCCAGTTACAAAAGTTCTCAGTTATGAAGAAAAGAATCACTAATGCTTTGATAGTTCCTTTATAGTTATTCAATGATCTCTAGCATTCTCCACTCTTCCATTCACATCTCTTCTCTTCCAACTGACCATTATAGACTTACAAAAACTTCCTACAATCTTTATCAAAAAGATCTTACATATATATCTCACAACTTTACAAACTCGGCTCCCAATATGAATATTACAAATATTACTAAGTTGACCTTCAATACATAATACATTTAATATAGTAAATATCAAATTCATAGTTGGCACTCTTACATAGTCAATGTGTAGGCTATCAAAAACCAAAATACAACTTTGATTGCCTGGAGTCCAAGTCATATTCCCTCAATCTTTGCTGATGTCCAACTGCTCTATATCGTTGTTCTTCTGCAGTCTGTCTATCTTCAAATATTTCTAACTCATCGTAGAATTAACCAAAACCAAATAAATCTTAGTTGGAGGTCATACATACCCCAACTATCTTCCTCTAAGCTTTCTTTCCTTATTTCATTGATATCTATCTTCGACATCCAAAATAATTTTGTATCTCTGCTTCTATATGTAGTCAATTTTTGAATCATCAAAACTTATATTCAAGGGAATCAATCTTAAACCTAGATGTGTTTCCATAAATTAAAACCAAAATATTGAATCACATTTACCAAATTAATCACTTGCCAATAGAATTAGGATACTTTTTGTTTTCGAATCACTTCATTTACTCTCATTTTGGGAAAGTTCTCTAAGTTTTGGTGAAAGTGATTTAAACTCTCAGCTAGGGTACCCGATAACATAACAATATGATTCCTAGTTTGTTTTACATGCAATAAGCCCCCATATTTTGTGTAGGGATGGAGCATGATGTATATTATCACCACCTAAGTGTGCAAGTTTCCATGCAACAAGAGCCACGAGTTTTGACAGAGGAAGGTGACTTTACACTATGACAGGACTGAATAGGCAGTTTGAAGATGCATTACCCCCACCAAGGTGTTGAAGATGGATTGAATGGAACAAGGGTAAAAAGAAGCATGAAGCAAGTGTGTTCTATAGTTTGACAAGTAAAGAACACCTTTTTCTTGTGTTCCCAAGGTGACTGTCTTATGGTGAGGCATGACTGTCCAAAAGTGGACAGTGAGTCAAAATGTTATTATGTTTGTTAGGAGTGATGTGTGAAACCCTAAGTAGATGGAATAGGGTAGAATACAGAGATTGGAGGCATTAAAAGGTGTTTATTAGGTCGGTTACATGAGGACATGTGCATAGTATGGGTCCATGAAAGGGATCTAAATGGTTGTTTTTCCAAGATAGTCATTGTTTTAGCTATTAAGAAGTAAGTTAAGAATGGATTGTAATCTTGGGGTGGGGAGGACAAAGTTGTAAGAGTGTCCTTGAATAGAGATTCTTTGGGTTTGTGTAAGAGGGATTGAGTGTGTGTGTGGATAGTCACTAGTGTAAGAGAAAGGATCAGAATTCATGAAGAAAGTTCACGGTTGGAATAGAGTCCATGATTGAAGGAGTAGAGTGTAAAGGAGCTGTTAAGGTCATTGAGAGAATATTCCACAAGGAAAGGTGTTGATGAATTTGAAAGGATAGAGGATCAAGTTTCCTACTAGGAGAAGATTACCCTAGTAAGGAGTCAATGGTGATGCCTATGCATTAGATAATTTCTTCTATGGTTATGAGTTTCTAAATGACCACAAAACCAATTGCAAATGTTATACAAATTAGGAGCACCACTGTGTACTTTTTCTGCTATGTACAAAAGAAAGACTTCATATGGTAGTCATGGAAATAAATGAAGTGACATGCATATAATGAAAACATTTACCAATACCAAGGAGACTCCCAAAGTACATGAGAATTACTAAGAATATAATCACACTCGGTGGTTTATTTTGGTATAAATTGTGGGGTCCTTGTATCTGTTGTTACTGTTCTTCTAACTTATCTATTTCCTTCATACATGATAATCATGGTGTTTGTAGCATAGGACAATAATTACCTTTCTAATCAGAGTCATAAAAATTTTGATCATTGTTTTGTTTACGTTATCTTCACTTTTTAGATCTTTGTGTTTTTGTAACATCTTCTACCACTAATTTGAAACTCCATTGTTTCTCTTTGCTTAATGGATCTTATCCCTTTCATCCTAGAATGTGGTCCTCATTACCTCTAACTCTTAGCTCTTTAACACTAATCTATGTAACAACATTTTCTTTTGCACTTGGATTAATGGATCTTTCTCAACATTTTACTTCATTGCATGAAACTCAATACTATGTTGTCACTCAATGAAAAGGTTGATACTTTTATCATGCATGCCCTTTGACTGTACTTAAATTTATTTTCTATGCCCTTGCACTATCGTTCATATCTAGTGATCACTATATGATGTCTTTTGAGACATACTTTTTCCACTGTATTATTTAATAGAAGAACTTCAAATTTGTGCAATAAAACTATGCAATGACACTATCTTATATCATGCATTTGATGACTTGTAATGATTCTTTGCAAAATACATCATTGTGTTTGTTCAACATTGTGATTTCCCCCTTTGTATATATTGTAACAATGACTGCCATATTGATCTCAATGAATTTGGGCATTGTCTTTACACATTCCTTGGACCAGTGTCTTAAGTGGCTAAAGTGGTTTAAGTGGTGCAAAAGCACAAGATTTATTGTAACTCCATAAAAGATCCCAACCATTGGTCCCTTGGCCATAGTTAGGCACTAGATTTGAGGCATATACTCCTAGATAGAATACTCGAGGAGAAAAAGGTGAGCATTGATTTCATTTGGATGGTCAAGAAAGAAGAATAAAAGGGAATTATGTTAATATCCATAGATGACCAAAAGTAGGTCAATGGGACTAGAAGATACAATAGTTAACATTGATTTATCATTCAGAGGCTCATAATTGGTTTTGAGATTGCACAGTTGCATGTTTTTGTTTGTTTCAACTTTGAATGGCATCATCAGCAATATTTTGGAGTTTCAACAGTAATATTACATTTTGAGGCTTGCATCATTACATTTCAACCATTTCAAATATAGTAATACTGGTATTGTTTCCTAGAGATGATTGTTTATTCTGGGTTATGATATTTCTACATTTTAATTAGAATTTCCATGCTTATTATTTATAAATTAGAATGTTAAATATCCTTGATAGTTGTCATTGGTTCCATGGTATTATTGTTATAAGATCCTAGCTAATTCAATCCATTTTCATTTTTTATGATAATGAAGTCAAATGCTCACCTTTAGCCTCTTTATCCTCTCAACTTCCTTTTCCAGCTTCCAGAGAGAATGATCTTCACCCATTCCATGTTGAATACATTCTTGTAGCAACTCATGTAACTCATAGAAGTATTAAAGATAGCTAATTCATTACAAATTTAAAAGAGACAAAATAATAAAAATTAGTTGAGTAGATGGAAAGGGTCATTATAAGAACTTCAAATAAAAACTGAAACACCAATACAGTCATTTACTTCAGATTAACAATCCAGCATGAAGTTTCATAACACTAACAAATGCTAGACAATAAAAAAATGCATTACTTGGAAAGTTTGTGATAAAGTAGTCAATATTAAAATTATGAGTAGAATAATGTAACAAGATTGTTCTCTTGTAGACCATTCTATAAGTTGTGTGTTCTGTGAGGCCAATTTAGCTCAAATCCAGCACTGGGCTCATTCAAGAGCCCTTGCGACTTGAAAGCAATAAATTTATTCGAGTGTAGCAATAGAAAAGAAAAATTTAAGTGTTTGCTTCTAAAAAACCATCTACAAGAACAGTTGGATTTAAATTCCAACCGAGTCAAACTTATTTTACTCAACACATTTTTAACAATGAGCTTTAAACATATCTATAGAACCTTGAATGCCATCCAACTAAAGCCATTCTAGGTATGCCTATAAGAAGGGCTGTAAAAAATATACAAAGCAACAACAATAACTAGAATCCACTATGAAAATCTTAGAGTCAGGGAAGATCCAGTCAGCCCAAATCCTAGCTCGTCAACTACCACACAAGACAAGAGTATATGAAGAAAATAATTGCCCACATATAGATATTGAAGAGGTGCCATAGTATTATGAGCCTGCAAAAACCTCTTCATTAAACTAGAATAATATTAAACCAAACAATAGAATTTTCAATTGTCTAATCAATTTTTGTATTAAATAGTTCACAAATTAGGCAGTGCAGGTAGCATTGTTACAATTATTGTGCACATAATATGTTTGTAACTTCATTGTTCCCTATTATTGCCACTCCAAATAGTGTTCCATATTGGAATTTATATAAATTCTAAATGAATCAATACTTTGTAAGTTTGCAAACTCTTTTTCCATTATGCAATTTTCCTTCCTACTTTTGTCCCTGAGATTTTCTAACCATCCTCATATTAAAAATTTTCCTCTTGCCTTCCAGTATGCTAGCAAATGAGTTGTACATTTTACACATCGAGGAAGAGCTTCAAAATTAATGATTTTTGATTCATGAGCTGTGACAAAAATTAAACAAAATCCAAGGTTGTCCTTATATATAGTAGAGAATGTTGTTTTTTAGCATGGATCACATCATGTAACTCTAGCAGAAAGCAATTTAATATGTCTGAAAACCCCCGCTAGAATCCCCCTTGCACTCATGTATATTTTCAAATTGTACATCTTTTATATTAAAGTCCTCCAAGAGTATTATCTAAATATTATACTGAGAGTTTTTGGCTACAACATTTTGTACTACCAGTAGAAAGCTAAAGCCAAAATGGAGGAGCATTCCCTATAGTATAATTTTCCAATTTGATTTTGCAAAAACAATCCATCTAACAATTTGTACAATATTCTCGCCATGCAAGGATTGCAGTTTAATTTTAAAGAATCATTTACAACTTCTACAATGCTAACTTAATATTTGGCTACCTTCAATGGAAACATTTTCTTTTCTATAATGCAAAATCCATAATAATATTTGAGAGCCTCCATTCATCATTAAACATATATAATAAAATAAACAAATGAAACAAAATTCACTTCAACAAATATCATCATAGTGTTAGAATACTTCAGAGATAACTAAGAGGGGGGGGGGTGA
>MU226874.1:869725-888004 GCA_018584345.1 Thuja plicata
TTAGTAAGTTGGTCGTTTGAACTCAGAATGTTCTAATTTTTCAGGTGAAGGTTCATCTTAGTCATATAAGAATGCCAGTTAAATTTCATTGCCAGATCATCTGTATTGGCGAAGTTATTAAGGATTTGTTGTTGAGATTTTAGGGTGCAAAACATTTGAACTCAATTTTTAGGACCTTAAAAGCTCTGGATCGAGGTTGAACCCCCGGCTGACTTGCCCTTCGCTAGTCAGGCACTGTAGATCGCAATCTCCCATTTCTGAAAAGTGGTTATAATAGCCAAACGGAGCTACGGTTCAAAAGTTATGGCTTTCGGAAGTTGGGCTACCTAATCTCATATTTTGTAAATATTTAAAGTCGACCTTTTTGTAATAAAAGTGAAAAATAATTAAATGCTAAAGGTAGTCAGCCTTAATGGCTAGATTTCTGGAACCTTCTCGGGCGGTGGAAATTGCCTATATAAAGAAGGCCCGTAGTGTTGTCTAGGGCAGTTCTGGGTGGATCTGAGTAATAATTCGAGGCTTTGTCCTATAGAATATTGTAAGGGGAATGCCCATGTGGCTTTGCATATTGTAATTCTGAAAGTTTGTAATTCCACATTTGTGGAGATAATAAAAAGCCCATTTTCTGTTCTTGCAAATTGTTGTTTCTCTGTTTCTGTTATGTGTTTGTGGCATTAAGGGGAGCACCCTTCATCACCAAAACAACCTCACCGTCCCCTAGCATCCCTTGGTTTTTTTAAGCTATTCCTACAATCCTCTTATCTGTACTTCCTCATCCTATGATTCAAAACATTGATGCAAACAAAACATATATAGTTATTTTTAGAAGCTCTCTCCCTCAAATTTTTTAGTGTAAAATGTTTTCTTTTGAACAAAATACATAAGTACTCACAAAATTTCATTTAAATAACATAAGTTACATCATGTAAAACAGGTTTTGAATACCTAACATATAGATATTTGTACATTTGTTGAGCTTCATAATACTTTCTTGCTTGTACACTTTTCTCCAATTTTTCCTGAGTCTGGATTTATAACACAATAATCAACAGTGAGAAATCATGTTTGTGATTGCATTTTTTATTTCAGATTGTAAAAACAAATTCATGCACCATATAATCAGTATGTGGTAAAAGTGACTATAAGTAGTCTTCTGTTATAAAGACAAAAGAAACAAATAACGACTATCAATTACAAGTTCCACAAGAACCAATAACAACCATACTCTTCAGCATCAACTCCAATATGGTACAAATGTAAGAAAACACAAATGACAAGCAGACATAAAAATATTTGGCCAGAAAAAAATTCTAAAGTGGTAGGAAGCCAACATATTGATTAGAATCTAGCAAGATAAAAATAAAGAGGTGTTGTGAAATTATCATTTTCTGTGTTTGATTATAAATGGCCATAATGGTAGTTTCTAAATCAAACAAAACCTCTCACAGTACATAAATTTTTGATCTTTTGGTAGAGGGAAAAGACATCTTACAAGTCACAGAGCTTGGATAGGGATTTCAATATGCTCTCTAGACTACAGATAGATTTATAACAAGCAGTATCTTACAAATGACTGGGCTGTTGCTTCAGAATCAATGTAGCTGATGAATAGGTCACATGAGTCAATGTAAGTTGTAACCATTCCTTAGCATGGACTAGCCCTTGACTACATCAATAATTTCCAAATATGTGTTTTATAAAATTACAGTCTGAGAGGAGCAAAAGCATAAGGATTATCTTGAATAAGGTACATGTACAATTAAGTTTGGTCTTACAGATATTAATTCATGTTAGCATAATTGTTAAGTTCATCTAGTTGTTCTCAGAATCTTCATTTAGGCATGATATTCAGTATTGGACATTATTGAAAGGATGAGCAGTCCAGAAAATTAGCTCATAGAGTTTCAAAAATTAGCAATGATAGACATTATTCTTAAATACAAAACCTAGAGTTCCAAAAATTAGAATTGATACACATGATTCTTAAATGCAAAAACCAGTAATTATAAGTCTCATAATTTGGTGCTATACAATTAGTTTGACAATAATGTTGCCATTACTTTTCATTACAGATGCTCTGTTGTAGTATGCAAAAAACTATTAAACATAGTGGCTATCCCGCTATAAATTAGCTCAATGATTTTCAAAACTCAGCATTGCATCATCTGATTCTTGAATGCAAAACCACCATGATCAAAAAGTTTAAAATGAAAAATTTCTTGTTGATGGCTATAGAATTACTTCAACAGTCATACTGCTCATAAATTTGCATTATAGATGTACTATTGTAGTATGCATTGAGGAGGTAAAGTGGTATTTCAAGAGGAAAATTAAAATTTGCACCTGTTCAGAAACCCACCTTATGAGCTTCTGATAAACATTCTGCCAACTTTTGCCTCAAAACCAAGATTAAAATTTTTAGTATTTTTTTAATATTTTCATCATATTTATATTAAGTTTTTAGGTGACCAGACAAAAGTGCATAAAAAATGGATCAAAACTGGGTGATATATATCAGGATACTAAAATATATATAAGTTTGATTTTACAAACTGAAAGTGGATGTCAATCAATGTACAATGCAATGTTATTTTATAGCTAAAATCTAAAAGAATAGATCCACAGGCCTGATGTCAATTAGTGTGAAATGCAATAATATGTTTATAAGTTAAATCTAATGCATAAATAAAAAATATATTATTTTTATAAACTTAATGTGAACAAAACCTAAACCAAAAAGTTTGCAGATGGTAGCAAAATATTTACAGGCTAGCAATGCTTCTGATTGCAAATGGGGTTATTTAGTACTGATTTCAGTTTCCAAATTGTATGGAGTCCTAATCTTCAATATGGTGCAATGAAATTATTTATGCAAGAAGAAAACCATGAAAACATATTAATGGAAGTGAATTGTAGCTAATCAATTTAGTTTACCTTGCGCACACTAATCAGAAAGGAAGATTCGACAGCCATTAAATGCTTTATCAAGTGAAGGATTTTAGGGTGGTTACCTGGCACTGGAAAGCAAGCAGTATTGTTATTTCTTCAATCATTTTCATTACCTAACTGCCTGTTCCCTTCAAATTTGACAGCCGTCAGAATTTGATTTAGAAAGAATTTCTACATATTCGATTCTAGGGAGAAAGTAGTTAGGGAAGAACATTGTAGAAATAAAGTGTTAAAGGAAGCCTTTTACAAGGAGAAGCTGCTTAAATCTAAGTACAATTTTGTAGCATATGCTCAGATTACACTGAAGGAGTTAAATACCTATAGAATCTGCAATATCTTTGATGAGATCTTCAAGAAAATCCAACAGAAACCTTTAAAAAAATTAGATCCCTCATCCATGGCAACAACCAACAAAGAGGAAAAAATCAAGTGAAATGGTAAATGAAATGGATTTTGATGCCATAGTGCCCGTGAAGAAATATTTTCTTTTGATTTTCTTTTAATTTTGTATAAAAATTATAATGTGGCGGGAGTGGTAACAATATGAAAATATTTTAAGTCTTATTTTTATACTAGCAATTGCACCTTGGTGTGCAATGGGTATGCTGAAGATATGTCAAAGGACAACATCAAATGTGAATTATTTTCTTACTTTTGTAGATTTTCATAATTCATCATTTATTTTATTTTTCATTTGCTATTCCATATATTCCTAATGTTTCATTTTGGTGGAATTTTGTTTAAAATAATTAGTAATAGTTAGTTTTCAAATTGTATGTGACTCCATATCCTTAAGTTTTTTCCAAAGGAAATTATCACTTTGATAACCTAAAGTATTTTCCTCATATAATTAAACATTAGTAGACTAAGCTGATATGAGAAATTTTTAAGACTATGGAACATTGTCCACATTTTGTCAAATAGTCCATGTGCCTAGTCTATGCTTTAACATTTTGGCAAAAACCAACCCACGTGTCATATTAATGTAGAAAAATTTTATATACATATGAAGCAAGGGGGTGAAAATGAAAAGAAATGTTAATTGGCTTCAATAAATTTTCATCGAGAGGAGGTTACAAAAAATTGGGTTTGGAGCTCTTGTAGTAGCTGTGTAACACAAACATATTTCAGATTTATTCTTTGTTTTAGTGTGAATTGATTAAAGTAATAGAAGAGAGATTGGTTTTGTTCATCTCATTTCAAAAAGAATCCATCTTCAACAAGTTTATGTAATAGTTTTCCTTGCAAGCTCTGTCTTTTTTTAAAGAATTTTGATTTGTTTTTATAGCATACGACAAAGTGTGTGGGATACTAAGATAAATTGGTTGGTGTGATTTTAGCAAGTTTTGTTAAAATTTTCACATAATCATATCATTTGTTGTTGTATTTCATTTGGTTTAGTGATTTATACTTTTTCTTAAGTAAGCATCCCTCCTCCCACCAAATTTGTTCAAGAACTATAAGGAATTTGAAACTTTAGTTGTCATTATTACAACTCTTTAATGTCCAAATGTTGGTTCCATAATTCCTCATAGAGACACCAAGTTTGGATACCAAGAACCAATGTCCCAAAAATAAGTTGTACATGAAAGATTATATTAAAAAGAAATTGACCAAGCCAACCAAGCGAGGATGGATGAATACTTTGCTAATTTATTAATGACACCTAAAATGTAGAACATTTTCCTTCTCTTCCAATTTACTCAAGGTTTTTAGTTACACATTTCCTTTGAACATTTATTTCTATATTTTCAAGGGTGGGTAAGGTTAAACTTTTTTTTTCATTTTTTTCTCTTATTTTTATATTAAGAATGATATTTATTATTTTATATTAATATATATTAAATCCACTTGCTTAAGATATAAATTATATAAAATATATCATTATTTTTTATTTTTTTCAATTAAAGATGAATATAATTATCGCTTGTCATATGATGCATTATAAATCACATGATAAGTGTAAATTTTAAAAAAAATGCAAAAGAAAATAGAAAAGAGGGGTTTTGGAAACTTTAAGGGCAAGTTGAGATGTAATTAGAGCTGTGAAGTTTTTGTCAAGTTGAAAAGTAGTTTGGTGAGTGTTTTGTTGAGCTCAATATGTTGTTAGAGTCTTATTTTAGTTGCATATTAGGGAAGGTTTGACTTAGCCAACCAAAAAGACACTAGTCATATTTTCTTCAGCACATGTTCCAAAATTGTAGTAGGTTGTTGTGCATAATAAAACACAGCCTTAGGACCCTTTTTCAAGTTATTCTAAGGAAAACTAACAAGAACTATAGTAAGACACCAAGCCTTACAAGGGCTTCTTGTATTATTCCTGCCAGTCACATTTGTTTTAAAAAAATCAAATCCCTCTTACCAAACTCATTCTCTATGATCATGTAATTATAGCATACAATAAATGACATTCATTCTCAATCACTTCAGTTAAATAGTTCACAACCTTGTTTATACTTTTTATATTTCTCATGCATGTATATATGTCGAAGAAAATGCTAGTAAAGATTGTTGAATCCAACTCTTCACCCGTGGGTTGCATTTGGCATGAAGTTTCTAAATTATTTCACAAAAATTAATTTGTGCACACCCTGTATCGAAGATACCATATTAGTACAAGAGGGAACGATGCTGACAATTTGGTCATTTTAGGAAATTTATCTTCTGTAAAAAACATATGGAGAATAATGCACATCAGTTTTAACTATGGAATATTTACATCATATTGTCAGCTCTAAGCTACCCAAAATATTACTTCGAATATGTACTTCATGTCCTCTTCAATTTTTAAATATGCTTTGTACATAATTTTGTAATGTGTTCCATTGTGTTCACTAATTTGATGTACTCATGTGTCGATGATAACTAACAAAATGTGCTGACAAGAGTTTGCAATGGAGGTTTAAGTAAAACACGTGGATTCTTACAAGGATGAAGAATATGTTACTCATTTATTCAACATTAATATTTTCCTATTAAAATAATTTATTTTGTTATAATTTTTATGAAGGGGCATGTCAGATGTATTCAATTTTGGTCCACGTCTATATAAGTGGTCACATTTTGTATTGTAAGCCCCCTGATTGATACTCATTAGAATAGGCATTTTTGGAAAATGAAAACTCTCGAGTATTGTCAAAATTTGTAAAATCTTATCTCAATATTAATGATCAAGTCCCCTTATTTTGAAGGTTTTTAGATAAGTGAATTCCCTAATCGGTTCATGATTTATGTTTCCAGTAAGCATAAGTTTCCTCAAGTCTTTTTACGCAATACATGTTTTGAGTCTTTTTGAACAAGAATATGTTGAAAGATATTGATTGGGTCATCATGATCCGAGGAGAGTGAATGGTCTTGAAGGATGCTCTACATCATAGAGAAATATTGTACTAAAGTAGATGCCTATTATGTCCAAAAGTTAGAAAGATGAAGAAAGAGATCATGAAATTCTTGCCATGAACAATTTGGTGGAATTACCATATAGTAGGCACATGGGATGAGGCACAAATGCATCTAGTGCTAAACATACATTTTTGTTTTCTTTGTTATGTTACTAGTATAAAAATCCACGTAGCATAGAGAGGGGAATATGAAAATGGGGAGAGAGAGAGAGAGAGAGATTTGATCAACTAATATGTGTCAATAATCTAGATATGATGCAAAGCCTTCCTAAGGCCCATAAAACTTAACTATTATAATGAAGTGTGTGTGTGTTAATTAAATTCTAAAATCAATTAACATTATATTTAATTTTCTATCCAACAATCATAATAATTTTAATTTATTGTAATTTGTTTTGCCACAAATCTATGAAGTGAAAAAGATGTCACTAAGGTAGTGTCACCCCAAATAATAAAAATAGTTTTAGTTTTTAATTTAAAATTATTAAAATAATAATTTAAGTGTTAAAGAAGAAATGTTAATTTCCTCTTTTAAAAATATCTTAGATTTCTATTTTATGTAATAGTGTGATGTAGCATGTAAACATCTATTCTATAAACATAAGGAATGTAAGACAACTAGTCACAACAAAATGGCGATTTAATAAAAACCCACCTAAATGGTGCTTTGAATACTTGATGAACAATATATTTAAGATCTTAGAATTAATGTGTTCAACTCTCCATTCTATCATAACATATACCTACACTACTTATACTAGAGATCTTTTACATTTTGGGCATGGGCACATATACAATGATTATCTCATCAAAATTTCAAAGCAGATGCAATTCAATGTAATGTTAAAATTTATAATTGTAGAAATTTTTGAAGATTTACATACTTTTTAGATCATTTATCAAAACTACCATGCAAACTAGTGTCATCAATTGTAGCATCTCAGTGTAGGTTGAAGAACAGTAAGGCATCCCATTTATTGGGATTCACTACATACAAAAAAGAGGTTTGAGAAGAGAAGAGAACATTGAGCGCATTTGATAAATGTATAGAATGTAATAGATAATTAAATTCAAACTTTTAGCGATAACACATGAATATCCATGCTTGACATATTTTGACCATGAATAATCTTTTGGCTGGCTCGACCTTGCCTAAAAATTAAACATATGTATTAACAATATTTGAATAATGACATAACTACTAAAGTTCACCTTGGGATACAAACAAAATAATGAAACATCTAAAAATTATAGAGCACATATAATAGTTAATGTGAAATGCAACAATAAGTCTATTGATGAACATAATATTAGAGCACACAGAATAATGTTCGCACAATAAATTTATTGGCGAACACACATTATTGGTGAAATGCAACTTCTAAGAATATAAGTATATGATATTAAAAAATGTTAATGTGTAAAGGAGTATTAATAATTTATTTAGTCATTTTTATTATTAGGGTGACTAATTATTTAGTCATTTATTTGGTCATTTATTTAGTCATTTATTTGGTCATTTTACTTGATGACCAAATTGGTCATTTATTAATTCATTTTACCCGATGACCAAATTGATCATTTATTTAGTCATTTTAGTTGTGATTTTACCCAATGAAAAAATTGGTCATTTACTTATTCATTTATGTTTGTGAATTGCAAAAAATGGGTAGAACATGATCAATTTTAGTCATGTGACTAAAATTTTTAGTCACATGACTCAATGTTTTAGTCACTTGGTCATTTATTTGCCAAATTCTACTAGTGAACATCATCCTTCTCTGGCCATGATATAAAATACTCATCCTCACTCTCAGCATCAACAAAATCTAATGAAGCTTCACTACTTGAGGCTTCACAATCTTCATCTGAAGAATAAATTGCCTCCTCTATATTTTCCACACCAATATGCAAAGAATTTACCTCTGCAACCTTATGACTATAAAAACTAGTTTCCATTTTATTTGGTGTGTATCCCCTATATATATCTATGTGAGGGGAAGCCACATTAGACGCTTCTTTTCTAACCATGTTATCCTCAATGTAAGGGGTAATCACTTCTTACAGGTTACACTCCTCATTCACATTCTGTCTTGGTACAAAATCTACAACATGGTTAGGAGAATCAACAGAATTAAAAGCATCTTGACAATGGTTGTCATTTATTGATTTACATCTATCAACTACTTCTACTATCTTATGAAAATGATCCTTGTCAACTGATTTTGCAAAATGCCTTGAGATGACTGCATACTTTAGAGTGTTCTCAATATCTAGTGCTGCCATAAAAGCTTGATACAAACTCTTAGGCTCCTTATCTCTCAACAAGTAGCTCATATTTTTTTGTAAATGCACTTAAATAAACAATCAAAGCCATAAAATCATGGGGTCTACATTTATCAGGCACTCCTTTCAATGTTTTACTAAATCTAAGATTAAATGCAGGCACAAGCTTCTCATCTCCAATATGCACCTTAAAATAATCAATGATCAAGTCATACTCATTCATATGTTGTCTAAACTGTTCAATGAATTTTATTTGCAATTCTTCCCATGAGTTGATAGATTGAGGCATAAAAAATGAGAACCAATCTCTTATATCATCTATTAAAGATTGTGAAAAAAACTTCATAATAATGTCCTCATGATGCACCTCATAGTTATTTATCAAAATACTGAAACTATCTAGATGTTTCTTAGCTGATTCCTCCTTCATACCACTGAACCTAGGCAAGTGGTTTTTGACTTCTGAATGGAATAGGGGTTGAAACAAGAAGATGAGTCCACTTAAATAGGAACTTTCATACTTAGCCAAATTCACAAAATCACACTAAATGAAATGGGTTCATGTTTAGAATGAACAAGGTCTCGTTTAGCTTCGGGGTCTCGAGCCTAAAATTTTAGAAACAGGGTCTCATTTCAAAAAACAAACGGGATCCCATTTCAAAATGGGGTTCTATTTTGAAAATTGAAATGGGACCCCATTTCAAAGCGCGATCATGTTTTGAAAAAATATTATTTTTTAAAGAAAACCTTCTGTCGATTCATTTATACATTATGAATTTAAAAAAAGGTAAACGGGGTAACATTTAATAAACAAGATCTCATTTCTAAAAATTAAGAATTTCAATCCTACTTTTACTGTTGGATTTTGGTTTAGAAAGAGGCTTGGGTAGCCAAACCATATCCTTGGACCTGGTTTGACCTACAACTTGAAGACTCTGCTAGTGTCCATACAAAATAAGGACTTTAGACATATATCTGAAGACTTTTTCAAAAGGAATATTTTGACAAAATAAAAACCCATTATAGATCTGACTGTGTAGATTCCAAATATGTAATTTTTTAAAAATTTGATTAAAATTTCTATTTTTCATTGAATTTCTACAGAAACAGGTCCACAAACTAAAGATAACAAGCTATTTTGTTATTTTAATAAGTTTTTGATTTGAATTTTTCTCACAAAAAAAATTATATGACATCAAACTAGAGATAATTCTAAACACCTTTAAAAAATAATAATTAAAAAATAATATGTTTTTGTCAAATTATGCTTGTCATACACGAGAGATTTTAAAAACAACATTTATACCTAATAAAAAATAAAATTCAACAAAAAAATACAAAAACATATTATCATCAATCTTAACTATGTTACATACCATATCCCAAAAGTATTGAGAGAAATAGCTTCATTTAGGTCAAATTTTGCTTGTCGTAAACGGGCATACTATGGTCCTGAAATAGTGACTTTTAAAATGTGGGTTTTAGTAATGCCTATTAAAAATGAAATTTTATCATCTGCATATTAAAATACATTACATATTTGGAAAGTAGACTTCGAGTACCACAACTTCTATTACAATATTTTTTAAAGATTCAATCTCTAAGTGCTTCAAATATTCATCTCAAACAGGATGAATTTGAAAAAATAGGAAAAATAGTTTCACTTTTTGGCCAAAAAGTGGACTCAACTTCTTGCTGGCACCCATAGGATGTGGGTAACCTGAGAAACCATTGAAATTTATGGCCCCATACAACCTACCTATCTTGTACATTTTAGTAGGCAGGATAATTACAAACTGCCTCTCTCTTCCCTTTCAACTAGTGCTGACCAAATAATAGGAAAAATTTAAGAACATATTTTTAGAGAAAAAGGATCATTCAGTGAAAAAAATACCTCAATGTGATGAAGTTTCTGCAAACTTGTAGACCTGAAGTCACCTCCAAATCACCTTCAACACTTTGTAGAGTCGCCACCTCCTTATAGAGGAAATTGTTTTAACACAATTGAGTAGCATTTCACAACTCCAGCCTTCTTTCAATCATCCAACTTATAAAACACCCTATATAGGGTCTCATATGATTCCTCTCTTGACTATGCTTATAGTCACAGGAGTCCAAACATCTGCTACCTCTTCAATGCAAGTCCACCTCTTCTTTGTATTATTTTCTTCAACATGCACATTAGTGAAAATCAAAGAGCTTAGAGTCCCCACTCACCACATGTGAGATATTATATGTATCACATTCAAAACTAGGATTTTAAGATACTTTGCAATGAAAAACAAGTAGAAAAGACTCACTCTTATAATTATGAGGAATATCTCTTTGAAAACCATGACTCTATAAGTAGACTCTAGGATTGAATTAGAAAGGAAAGGAAGAAACTCACTTACACTCACTAATCATTTTCGCTATTGTTTCCCCAGTAGATTCAGAATCTTGTTGGTGTTTAAAATTGTTACGCTTTGAGAAGCAACCAATATATCTTAAGACTAATAATAGGAGTTGTTAACTCCAAGTGTGAAAGCTCTATAAGATAACTGGACCAACTATAGGGACAAGACTGCCCTCTGCACTTTTGGCTCTGCAAAACCAAGGTGGGTACACCTAATCCTGACTAAAATCAAGTCTTTACAATACCTTCTACTTCTAGATTTGAGCAATAGATGAATGACAAGTAAGTACTAAATGCCAACCTAGCATTCATTGACTCTCCACTACCATTGGTGGAATAACAACAATTGCAAACATAAAGAATTTTGGTAACGAGTTTGAGTAAAGTTTAGGGACAAGACATAGACAAACCAATTTTAATTTATATCTTAATAGAAATATTAATTCTGGATCAGTGCCTTATACATTGGGAAAAATCCTAAATACAATACTGAAGCTGAAAAACCTTATTGGTAAATATTCAAAGCTATAAACATAAGAACTCTCAGACCACACACTACAAGATCCTCAAATAGATATCTAGGTAGAATCAATGTAATATCCAAAGCATTTTAATTTGACCTAAGATCAAAGACTTATGGAATCCACATATGCATAAGAAGGCCTTATACAGTAAGCTAGAAAACTTAAAACTCAATAGATAACACAAAGGAGAGACTTGAAATATGAGACAACTTATATTAAGTATGATGAAATTTGTTCTTGAATCAAAATGAAAAGGAAATCTACAATATGAAAATATGCAAAAGATCAAAGAACTTTCAATACTATCTTAATACAATCTGAAAATACATCTGCTATACCCTAGACTAGAAACAAGTATAAGCCTAATGCTTTCTACTCTCCCAATTCTCCAGTCCTTACTAAATGATTTGAAATATACCTTTATAGGAATGCAAAAATCTTTAGACCATTTAGGGTTAGGTTACAACCAATCATGTCCATACATTAAAGACACTCAATTTTGCAATCAAGTTGAAAATCTAACATTCTCTTCAATCTGTGCAAATCTGATCTAAAATCAAATGCCCTAATCCATGGATGTGAGCATAGTACTCTAAGGTCAATTCCCAAGCCTTAATGTGAAGAATAGCTCAACATAAATGTAGAAAAGACCAGAAGGTCTATAAGTATTTATCCTTTGATTATAAAACACTTATATGTCAAGTCTAGTCTTGATTGCATCTCCTTATATAAGATCTCAATCCCCACACTGTTCAACAACTATGCATAGTCAACCCCTAAGAACATATTGACGCATTTATGGCTCTGAGACAAAATATATGTTTACCGACATGAAAACCCTCTGAGAAGAAGATTTAACTATTTAAATTTCTAGTATAACGGTCACGGGTGGCATGGAGAGGGACATGAATGACTAAGATCAAGTCTCTGCTCAACTTTAAAACATGGCCGCTGATTCTTTCAAAGTATCTAGGCATCAAAAGATTTTATCTCGCTAGGTGTCGATCATTCACTCACTTGTGACACTTTCTTAGGTCAACCTGTAACCCTGGTGAGTAAATGATAGTCGTCAATCTTTTCAAACTCATCCAACCTTTACTTTAACCTCAACATCAAAACCACAGGTCCTACCAACTAGAAGGACACATGGCACATAGGTGCATTGCCTTGATCATATGATTGACTACATCTTTGGCTTGAGGCTTCACGCCATCCATTGGATCATAACTAAGTTATATGTCTATTACCTTTATTACCCTGTTACTGATCGGACCCACCTGGGATACGTGTTCATCGGGTGCAATGTCTTGAATGTTAATTACCTTCATCTCTGTGTTTGAGTCTTTATGCTGGCCGTAAGATTGGATTTGATCTACAATAACTTTATTGGCCTTTAGCACTATACTGGACACCTGGAAACTTTTCACTAGCTCACTCACCCTGGGAGCATATTCCTCTTTTCCTAGTGAGTTAACTAAAACCATTGATCTTCATCTTAGCATCTATACATGGAAACAACTCCCACACTCATAGCACCTTGTGGAATATTATCTTTACCTCTGTGAGACCTCAACCACCATTTGATCCTCCTTCAACCTGTTGGCACTCTAAAAAAATTGTGAGGAATGGGACACATTAGCATGCATTTGTACTATTTTTCTTTCAAGATGCATGTGGAAACCAGGTGTTTTCTGGGTGGTTTGATAAAATGCATTTTTCCATTGCCTTTCATATGCTTCAGTGGTTTATTCTGAGTCCTAAAGTTGCATGCTCAAATGGGTTTTCATCAGTTCGTTCCTAGGGGGTCTCAAAATCAGAAAATTGCCAAGTGTAGAAATCGCCGAGAAGGGCTACTTCAGGATTGAATATCTTGAAATTGGATAAGTGTTATGAAAATCTGACCCTAACATATTATTGTACACATTGCATACTCTCTATGTGTCAGGTTTTAGGTCCCTGTGATGAGTTTCGACCCCGTTTATTCATCCCCTTCCAGAGGTGTTTTCTCAGTTTTGCACTTGTGCACTGGTTCATTTGTTTGTTGGGAGCCCTGTTTGTGAAGCTATATTTGATACCCGGTGATTGGTCAAGAAGAATTAATGATGGATTTGTATTTTAGGCATGTTCCTCTTCTGGCCTGTCCATTCTTAGCCCTTGGTGAATCCGTTTAAGTACTTTTCAAAGCCAAATCCGTTTGTAGTTTTCACTGTTTTGCTGAAACCCATAAGTCCAGAAGTTTTAAGGGCTATTTTGGCAGTGTGAAAAAGACACCTGTGTGATCCGATGAGAAATATAATGATTGAGACATGTTGTATTCATGTTTTACTCCAGCTATGCCAAATCCGGAACCATGGCCAATCCGTTTGACCAAGTTTCCAAGCTCATCCCATTTGCAATTTTCACAAAATGTAGCCGGTCCTACAAAGTGTGTTCTCCTGAAAATCCAAATGCCCTACTTTGACAGTGAATAAATTTTGGCCCGTTGATTCTTTTGACGAATTTATTTTTGCATTGTCTTGCAAAGCTGACATACTACTTCCAGTTCAGATTTGAGCCCCCTATTAATCCATTTGTCAGCCTTTTAAAATCAATTACGACAATTAAAAATCATTTTCTGACAGTGTGTTTGTAGGAATAGAATAAAAATGGAAATTTCAAAGGTTAATATCTTTCGAATCGGGTACATTCATGAGATGCCATTTTGGGGAATGATAGTTTATAGATCAGAGAATGTGCCTGTCAGAGGGCAAGGTCTGATCAAATCATTATGTCAGTTTTTGAAGCCAGTTCTGGGAGCCAGTTGCCGTAGTCGTGATCAAACTACATAAGTGTCGAAATGATTATAAATGCCACCGGTTTGTACTTAATGTTCGAAATATAAAATATGGAATTGTAGGCAAGAGGCAATAGTGCAGGAGGATGTCAAATGATGCAAGGGGACAATCATTCCAGTCCACCCGGATATCTTCCATTCAACATTCTGGCAGAAGGTCTATATGTCAGAGTTATAGTCTAATGCCAGTTACATTTTCATTCAGAGTTGTTTGCAACTACAATGTCAGAGGGTCTACCTAGGTTTCTTCTATATTCTAAATGGATGAGCCCACAGTAAACAAAGTGGAAATATTGACGAGCATATAAATTGGCTGAAAGTCAAGTAAATGTCCATGCAATATGAGGACAGACATTTCAAATGTACTGGCTGTGCAATTCTACAATGGAGAATATGTTGAAGCATTTAATGGAAAGTTTGTGCTCAAAATAAATGCTTATACCAAGTAATCTTATTAAGATTTTTACACTTTGCCAATCATATTGTGTACTGGTCTGCACTGATAATATGGAGAATGTTTGTGTTTTACTAACTCTAAAAATAGTGCAATTTCAAAAGTAATTCATTTCCTGCGTAGGATATAATGAAGTAATTGCTGTATTGTTTTAAATTGAAAAGCAAACTTTTAATGCCAGTACCCTGCGTAGTACTTGATGGAGGAATTGGAAATTTTAAAGGAACAATACCAAGCAGAAGGTAATTGCAAGGGCAGTGTTTGTTATAGCTGTCCACATAGAGATTGCGCAGAGTTTGAAAGGTAAAGATCAACAAAGACAAATTGCATAGCAATTACTCACGCAAGAACCAGATGGAGAGCCCACTTAGCAAGGGGCGGTTGTTTAAAATCTTTGTTTAAATGACTTGCAAAGTACATAGCCAGCGCAGCAGCAGACCAAGCATTAACTGTTTGACAAGGCACTTCAAAGCAATTTGTTGAAAAGGCTTTTGAAACTTCCATGCTTATGCAATCAGCAGGTGTAAAGCCAAACTTCACAGCCATATGTGCATAAGTAGTAATATGAGGGATTTTATTTCAAAATCCAAAAGACTCCTAGACATTTGGAGGAGTAATTTCAAATGCCAGGCAGGTGAGCAAGCTATGATAGTAGATGGAGCCTTGGTTTTGTTTGTTTTAGTTTGTGAAGGGGGAAAAACTTCATTGTATAATCTGCTGCGTGGCGAAGGTGTTTATAGAGTTTTAAAAAATGTTGCAAACCATAAACTCCATAATATCTTCTTGCACAGACAAAGGGAGTTGCAGACCTTACTGTGCAGAGTGAGGGTTTTCATTGTTTTTAAAGATGAAATTGTAGAAGTAACACCACAGGAAGTGGCGCCCAGACCACTGGAAGACAACCATGGTCTTCATTTGCCAGATAACATTGGCATTAAAGAGCAGTTTTGCAGAGAAGCCCAGGAAGTTGAAAAAATAGTGTATTTGAGATGTCCCACATTGTCTCTGCAAAGACCTTTTTTGATATTTATATACAAAAGCGCTAACATCCAATGTAAATAAGAAGCCCAGAGGCTCTTGGTGAGCTCCTAGGGGCTGGAGGTCGAATTTCAGAGGCTATACATGGTATTTTGAAGCAAATTTTGAAAATGCTTTGAACTCATATGGAGATTTAATCCCACATTCATGCCTCAAGAGCATTTCGAAATACATATCTGCAAGAATGAAAACATACTAGTTTGAAGATGAAGAGAGGAAGCTCTCTGCATGCAAGCTCACATTGTGCCTCGAGAAGCGTGCCTAGAGGAATGACGCAAAATTTTGCAGTTAATGTCGAGCGGTTGCCGAGGAGAAAGGCAGCTCATCGCTCAGTTGCGCTGGAGGAAGGAGCTCGTCGATTTAGCTCGCGACTACGCGACTCAGCTCGTCGCGCAGTCGCGCTAGTTCGTGAAGATGCCAAAAAGTGACCGCGAGTGAGCGATCAGCAGTTAGTCGCGCAATCGCGCAAGTCAGGTGAAGATGCATTAAATGACTGCGAGTGCGTGATTGAGCTTCTAATCGCACAGTCGCGCAAGTCAGACGACAAAGCATAAAATGCTAGCGAGTGGGCGACCAAGGCTAGTTGCACACTCGCAAGGCTTTACAAAGGCGAGTTTTCTAGCCAATGAGGAGATGCCAAGTGGATCAGTCTGGTCATTTGCACAGGTAAAGGGAAAATAAATTAAATAATCATGTTAAAGTGAAAAATCAAAATTACAGATATATTTTCATATAGTTTTGACTATATTGAAAATTCAAATGTTAAAATTACAGACCTGGGAGACCATTTTCATGGCTGGGGGCTTCATTTTTGGGCCGAATATGGACTATCATATACCGCCGAAAAGGTCTCGATGCGAGGATTCCAATTCTGGAATCATATTTTTTATAGGTGGTCATCTGCTCGCATTATTTGCAGTTTAAGTTTCAGGGGGGGCGGGAAGATATTTTTGAGATATCTGATTTGTTATGTTTGGTGACTCATGTGTTTTCAAGAGAATAGAGCAGATCAGGTTTGTTGTTCCAAACTTCATGACTCATTCAGTGAGTAATTCAGAGTTAGACAAGTGTCAGATTGTAATGCCTTCTGGTGTTTTCCCCCTTCTCTTCTTATTCTCTTTTCTTTTTAGTCTGAGGGGTTCCAACTTTTTTGCATGAGCTGAGCTCTGCAAGTGTTTGAGTTCCATTAATGCAAGTCCTGTTATGAAATTGATGTTTTAGTCTAGCTGTAGTGTCAATTTGAGTGTACTGAAATAGGTTTTATCAATGAAATATAACTGGAATCTCATTGCAATCATTCTTATGTCTCTGTGTGTTTTAGGAATTCTTATGAATTGGATTTGTAAGGCAATGTCCAATTTGTCGTTTACAAGGTAGACTGTGAGTTTTTCCATAAGTTTCCTTCAAGGGGGGAGTAAATATGGCTGGATAATCTTTGAGAATTTAAATAATGCATAGATTTGATGATCATATGTTTGCAATGAAAATGGTAGTCTGTAAGGCAGGGTATTGATTTTAGGTGTTTTTTAATTGATGAAGTTTTGTGGATGTTTTCTCAATTTTGACTCTGCACCCTAGGATAAGGCACTGGTTTTACACCAGACTTGCATCTAATCTTTTCAATCAATTTTCCCTTTATGTTGATAAGTTTGGAAGATATATTAAGCATGTGGGTAGGCTTCCCATATCAGAGATTCATCTCAGTTATGAATCCTGTTGCAGGACATGTTTGTTCTGTTTTAATCCACTAGTGAATCTGCTTATCGGGTGTTTCTATCAGTTTGCATAAGAAAAGAAGTAAGGTACACCCGCTTGGGTCTGTGGAGCGCAAAGATTAGAAGGTATTTTATGCCTTGTTGATGTTGGGTTTTGTCTGGTTGAGTCAGTTTGTGAATTGGTGAAAGATGATATGTTTTGGCCAACAAGAAAAAACCACAACATAAATGGCGACTCTACTGGGGAGTAGCATCATAAATCTTACAAATGACGTAGGTACAAGTTGAGCTAGACTCCTAGCTTTCTCATTTGTCATATCCAATAAGTTTGTCCATTGAAATTGCACAGAGTTGTATTAATTTCAGTCTGGAGTATAGAAGGATATTGTCTTGTCTTTGAGGTAAAATCTTTCATCTAAAAGTGTCTTGTTGAGGAAAGAATCGGTGTTTACATTGCTGAAGCTTTGTAAATGTTGCGTGCAAAACTTCATATTTTTCCCAATCTTATTTGGGTGGCGACTCTGTCTCTGCACCAGTGCTGCAGATTTTTCTGTCTTTTTTGTAAGTATATTCAGTGAAGAAAGGATACAAGACATCAAGTGGATCAGCATCCCTGCTTTTTAGTTTGTGGGTGAGTTTCAGTTTTAAGATGAGTAAAAGGATCAAAGACAGTCAGTGCTCCTC
>MU226874.1:890191-941723 GCA_018584345.1 Thuja plicata
GCGGAAGTAATATTTTCAGTTTACCCTTGATCTACGGAAATGAAAATCAAATATTTGATAGGGGTAAGTGGTGATTTTCAGTTTGATGGCTTTGGGCCATTTGTACATAAAGTGCTCGTTGTATAGTCGCTTTGCTTTCAGTCTTGTGGTGTGTTTGCTTTCGAATAAAGGTTCCCTAGTTTAGAGAAGAGGTTGAAGAAATGAGGGTTGTGTTTTTGGGGTGGTCTGCTTCTACCAGTAATTCTAGGATCTTGTTGTGCCCGCAGGGGGCACACATCCCCAGATAGAGCCATTGTTGGCACTCTAAAAAATTTGTGAGGAATGGGACACATTAGCATGCATTTGTACTATTTTGCTTTCAAGATGCATGTGGGAACCAAGTGTTTTCTGGGTGGTTTAATAAAATTCATTTTTCCATTGCCTTTCATATGCTTCAGTGGTTTATTTTGAGTCCTAAAGTTGCATGCTCAAATGGGTTTTCATCAGTTCGTTCCTAGGGGGTCTCAAAATCAGAAAATTGCTAAGTGTAGAAATCGCCGAGAAGGGCTACTTCGGGATTGAATATCTTGAAATTGGATAAGTGTTATGAAAATATGAGCCTAACATCTTGTTGTACACATTGCATACTCTCTATGTGTCAGGTTTTAGGTCCCTGTGATGAGTTTTGACCCTGTTTATTCATCCCCTTCCAGAGGTGTTTTCTCAGTTTTGCACTTGTGCACTGGTTCATTTGTTTGTCAGGAGCCCTGTTTGTGAAGCTATATTTGATACCCGGTGATTGGTCAAGAAGAATTAATGATGGATTTGTATTGTACGCATGTTCCTCTTCTGGCCTGTCCATTTTTAACCCCTGGTTAATCCGTTTCAGTACTTTTCAAAGCCAAATCCGTTTGTAATTTTCACTGTTTTGCTGAAACCCAGAAGTCTAGAAGTTTTAAGGGATATTTTGGCAGTGTGAAAGAGACACCTTTGTGATCCGATGAGAAATCTAATGATTGAGTCATGTTTTATTCATGTTTTACTCCAACTGTGCCAAATCCAGAACCATGGCCAATCCGTTTGACCAAGTTTCCAAGCTCATCCCATTTGCAATTTTCATAAAATGTAGCTGGTCCTACAAAGTGTGTTCTCCTGAAAATCCAAATGCCCTACTTTTCCAGTGAATAAATTTTGGCCAGTTGATTCTTTTGACGAATTTATTTTTGCATTGTCTTGCAAAGCTGACATACTACTTCCAATTTAGATTTGAGACCCCTATTAATCCATTTGTCAGCCTTTTAAAATCAATTACGGCGATTAAAAATCATTTTCTGATAGTGTGTTTGCAGGAATAGAATAAAAATGGAAATTTCAAAGGTTAATATCTTTCGACTCGGGTACAGTCATGAGATGTCATTTTGGGGAACGATAGTTTATAGATTAGAGAATGTGCCTATCAGAGGGCAAGGTCTGATCGAATCATTATGTCAGTTTTTGAAGCTAGTTCCGGGAGCCAATTGCCCTAGTCGTGATCAAACTGCATATCTTCCATTTAGCATTCTGGCAGAAGGTCTGTATGTCAGAGTTATAGTCTAATGCCAGTTAAATTTTCATTCAGAGTTGTTTGCAACTACAATTTCAGAGGGTCTACCTAGGTTTCTTCTATATTCTAAATGGATGAGCCCATAGTAAACAAAGTGGAAATATTGACGAGCATATAAATTGGTTTAAAGTCAAGTAAATGTCCATGCAATATGAGGACAGACATTTCAAATGTACTGGCTGTGCAATTCTACAAAGGAGAATATGTTGAAGAATTTAATGGAAAGTTTGTACTCAAAATAAATGCTTATACCAAGTAATCTTATGAAGATTTTTACACTTTGCCAATCATATTGTGTACTGGTCTGCGCTGATAATATGGAGAATGTTTGTGTTTTACTAACTCTAAAAGTAGTGCAATTTCAAAAGTAATTCATTTCCTGCGTACGATATAATGAAGTAATTGTTGTATTGTTTTAAATTGAAAAGCAAACTTTTAAAGCCAGTACCCTGCGTAGTACTTGATGGAGGAATTGGAAAGTTTAAAGGAACAATACCAAGCAGAAGGTAATTGCAAGGGCATTGTTTGTTATAGCTGTCCACATAGAGATTGCGCAGAGTTTGAAAGGTAAAGATCAGCAAAGACAAATTGCATAGCAATTACTCACGCCAGAACCAGATGGAGAGCCCACTTAGCAAGGAGAGGTTGTTTAAAATATTTGTTTAAATGACTTGCAAAGTACATAGCCAGTGCAGCAGCAGACCAAGCATTAACTGTTTGACAAGGCACTTCAAAGCATTGAAAAGGCTTTCGAAACTTCCATGCTTATGCAATCAGCAGGTGTAAAGCGAAACTTCACAGCCATATGTGCATAAGTAGTAATATGAGGGATTTTATTTCAAAATCCAAAAGACTCCTGGACATTTGGAGGAGTAATTTCAAATGCCAGGCAGGTGAGAAAGCTGTGATAGCAGATGGAGCCTTGGTTTTGTTTGTTTTAGTTTGTGAAGGGGGAAAAACTTCATTGTATAATCTGTTGCGTTGGGAAGGTGTTTATAGAGTTTTAAAAAATGTTGCAAACCATAAACTCCATAATATCTTCTTGCACAGACAAAGGGAGTTGCAGACCTTACTGTGCAGAGTGAGGGTTTTCATTGTTTTTAAAGATGAAATTGCAGAAGTAACACCTTAGGAAGTGGCGCCCAGACCACTGGAAGACAACCATGGTCTTCATTTTCCATATAACATTGCCATTAAGGAGCAGTTTTGCAGAGAAGCCCAGGAAGTTGAAAAAATAGTGTATTTGAGATGTCCCACATTGTCTCTGCAAAGACCTTTTTTGATAGTTATATACAAAAGCGCTAACATCCAATGTAAATAAGAAGCCTATAGGCTCTTGGTGAGCTCCTAGGGGTTGGAGGTCGAATTTCAGAGGCTATACATGGTATTTTGAAGCAAATTTCAAAAATGCTTTGAACTCATATGGAGATTTAATCCCACATTCATGCCTCAAGAGCATTTCGAAATACATATATGCAAGAATGAAAACATACTAGTTTGAAGATGAAGAGAGGAAGCTCTCTGTCCATGAGTTCAGATCATGCCTCAGGAAGCGTGCCCAGAGGAATGACGCCAAAATTTTGTAGTTAATGTCGCTCGGTCACTGAGGAGAAAGGCAGCTCGTCGCTCAGTCGCGCCGGAGGAAGGAGCTCGTCGATTTAGCTCGCGACTGCGTGACTCAGCTCGTCGCGCAGTCGCGTTAGTTCGTGAAGATGCCCAAAAGTGACCGCGAGTGAGCGACCAGCAGTCAGTCGCGCAGTCGAGTAGGTCAGGTGAAGATGCATAAAATGACTGCGAGTGTGCGATTGAGCTTCTAATCGCACAGTCGCGCAAGTCAGACGACAAAGCATAAAATGCTAGCAAGTGGGCGACCAAGGCTAGTCGCACACTCGCAGGGCTTTACAAAGGTGAGTTTTCCAGCCAATGAGGAGATGCCAAGTGGATTAGTCTGGTCGTTTGCACAGGTAAAGGGAAAAATAAATTAAATAATCATGTTAAAGTGAAAAATCAAAATTACAGATATATTTTCATATAGTTTCGACTATATTGAAAATTCAAATGTTAAAATTATAGACGTGGGAGACCATTTTAATGGCTGGGGGCTTCATTTTTGGGCCAAATATGGACTATCATATACCACCGGAAAGGTCTCGGTGCGAGGATTCCGATTCTGGAATCAGATTTTGTATAGGTGGCCATCTACTCGCGTTATTTGCAATTTAAGTTTCAGGGGGTCCGGGAAGATATTTTTGAGATATCTGATTTGTTATGTCCGGTGACTCATGTGTTTTCAAGAGAATAGAGAAGATCAAGTTTGTTGTTCCAAACTTCATGACTCATTCAGTGAGTAATTCAGAGTTAGACAAATGTCAGATTGTAATGCCTTCTGGTGTTTTCCCTCTTCTCTTCTTATTCTCTTTTCTTTTCAGTCTGCGGGGTTCCAAATTTTTTGCATGAGCTGAGCTCTACAAGTGTTTGAGTTCCATTAATGCAAGTCCTGTTATGAAATTGATGTTTTAGTCTAGATGTAGTGTCAATCTGAGTGTACTGAAATAGGTTTTATCAATGAAATATAACTGGAATCTCATTGCAAGTATTCGGATGTCTCTGTGTGTTTTAGGAATTCTTATGAATTGGATTTGTAAGGCAATGTCCAATTTGTCATTTACAAGGTAGACTGTGAGTTTTTCCATAAGTTTCCTTCAAGGGGGGAGTAAATATGGCTGGATAATATCTGAGAATTTAAATAATGCATAGATTTGATGATCATATGTTTGCAGTGAAAATGGTAGTCTGTAAGGCAGGGTATTGATTTTAGGTGTTTTTGAATTGATGAAGTTTTGTGGATGTTTTCTCAATTTTGACTCCGCACCCTAGGATAAGGCACTGGTTTTACACCAGACTTGCATCTAATATTTTCAATCAATTTTCCCTTTCTATTGATAAGTTTGGAAGATATATTGAGCATGTGGGTAGGCTTCCCATATCAGAGATTCATCTCAGTTATGAATCCTGTTGTAGGACATGTTTGTTCTGTTTTAATCCACTAGTGAATATGCTTATTGGGTGTTTGTATCAGTTTGCATAAGCAGAGAAGTAAGGTACACCCGCCTGCGTCTGTGGAGCCCCAAGAGTAGAAGGTATTTTATGCCTTGTTGATGTTGGGTTTTGTCTGGTTGAGTCAGTTTGTGAACTGGTGAAAGATGATATATTTTGGCCAACAACAAAAAACCACAACACAACCTGCATCACCTCATCTCCATGTGGCACGATCTTGCACACTTGTGACCCTTTGCAAAAACCACCACTAACCTGTGCGACTGCGTGACACTGTTCACTAGCTATCAGTTGTACACTCACAATTGTTTCATGTTAGCCCTCTTAACTACAGTGACCTCGTAGTAACCACTAGTTTCACACTCACTGGTTAACTTTCTGACTGCTCGCTGACCCTACAACTACACAAAAACTACCAGTCACACACTCACACACATTTTATGCTATGTCTTCTAACCATCTGCGAGTGAACGAGAGCCCACCACCTGGAACCTTCTAACACAGGGCCACAAAAACATCCTTTGGTGTCTGCCAACTGGCTGCCACATCCTGACCTGACCACCAAGATGTATTTCAAAAGGTGCATGCCTTTTAGGCACTTAACTACTGAGTGTTCTATTATAAAAATTTTTTATCTCTTCACCACACAGTGAATGTAGGATATATGCCTTAAGGCATTTCTAAACAAAATACAACACATGTGGCACCATTGAAACTCTAAATATTTCTGACTGATCTGAACATCCATGGAAGATCCTTGGGAAAACAAAAAACTTCAAACCTCCCTCTGAAACCTTTCCAAACAGAAAACAAGGATATGGGAACTCTGAAAATTAGGAGAAATCCACCATTGAATCTCTAAAACTTTGAAAAATATACTATGGTACTCTGAGAAAATGAGAGTACCAACATGGTCTATTAGAACTACCATTGCCATGGTTGTGGAGTGAGTGTTCTATCTTATCTTCTCTATTTATTAGTCTATGCATTTCTTATCATCATAGGTACTATGATTTTGTGCCACCAAAAGCTCAGGAGGCTTTATGGTGTATACTTAAATTTAACCGGTTGGGAAGTTTTGATTACCTCATTGATGGATAGTAAAAATGTCTCAACACGGTGAGTAGAATTTCTTTCCAGCAATTGATTTTAGCAAGAGGCACATATGGATGTCTTGGAAATATCTTTCGAATGGGTCAAGGCATACAAATTTTTGTATGTGGAAATCGTTGAACTACAAGCCGTCGTTGGCAGCAATGAAGGTTCAGGATTCAAACCCCCCTACCTAGATAGGTGCCACAATTTCAACTGGTAGTCTATACTTAATAGGATGTGAACTTTTGGGTGCTCTTGTAGATTATTCTAGTCTCTAAGAACTCTTATGGACTCTCTGAGCCAGTCATAGCTTTATTTTCTACATTGTCACTTCCAGGCATATTTGGAATTTCATGTATCTATTTTCTATTACCCTATATCAATATTGATCACGCAACATATAAATTTTAATGGCTTATAATTCATATACAGTTTCAATACAAAAGAAAACATTGGTTCATATACAGAACATTTTGAGTGTTATTGTAAGTTGTCTCCTTTTATGCTTATTCTCATTTTCTGGTGCTTTCTATAGTCTGGACTATGTACCTATTGACCCATATTGGTCACTTGTAAAACACATTAGGGTTTTAATAGGCTATAAGTGAGTAAAGGAAAATGCAAATGGATTAACAACATGGAGATTTAGAAGTTGTATGTATACAACTTTGCTATTGATATTTTTTAATCATTTATCACTATAAAAGAAGGGCAAAGTGAAAGCATAATTAATAAATTTCCATTTCAAATTTAATGAGAAGGTGATCAGGTTTTAGAGTTTGATGTTATATATTCATTGTTCATCTTTTAACCACAAGCGTTGATGCCTGCATAGCCAATTCGTACTTGGGACTCAAGACTCATTATCTTACTCTTTGGTTTATTTTGTACTCTTCACAGTACAAGAAGATCTGGGAGATCCCCTTGCAACAAATTAGTGCCCCTTCAATGTTTAGTATATAAGCTATATGTATTGTTTTTCTTAAATTCTATTGGCACCGAATCTACTCTTTTGGTATTGATAGTCAACAACTGGCATTGGAGTATCCATATCCATGTCTACAGATTGAATCACTCATTACCATTAATATCATATCACATTTCAAGGAAAAAACAAGGACATTCAATAAAATTGGTAACAAAGCATTTTGACATGGATTTTGTATGTGCATTATCATGTATTTTGTCTATATGTTTTTGTTGGAGAAACTATTAAAATACATATGTTATGTATGTATGTCCATTTACCTATTTGCACGCATAAAAATTTATAGATAAAGGAGATAAGTATATTCTTGAAATAATTAGATAACATTCTGATTAAGCAATCCAAGGGTATCATCAAGATATACTAGCATTTCTCCACTTTCTTTATAATTAAAATGTGATATATAATTTTTTTTTTGATGAATAGAGGCCTTTACTATTAATATGTATAAAAAAGTACAGTATTCACAAAAAAAGCCTGGGGGATAAAAATCACCCCGCAAAGTCACTCAGAATCAAGCTGGAACAAAACAACTATTCATCAAAAAAAACATTATAAGAAAAGCCCTCAAGCTACGAGAGCAGTAGCAGAAGAGGGCAGAGGATCTTTATCTGGTAGATTGCCCCACACATTAGGTCTAGGGGTCTGGTTGGGAGGCGACCACCCATCTTTAGTTTCTTTCTTCATCTCTCCTTCCTCCCGCTTGGGAGAAATTGCAAGGGCCAGGTGGGGGACCTTATCAGAAGGGATGAGAGGCCACACAGGAACAGTGGCCAAAGGCTGAGTAGTAGTAGAGGCAAGCATAGGAGGCCATCTAGAAGTTGAGGCCCTCCTACCAAGAGGAGAGGCAGAGCTACGATGCCAAGAGTGTGGTTTTCCAGAGCACCTCGTAGAGGCACTCCTGCTATGACACTGACCCCGGGGTGGCATGTGATCAGCAGAGAGAGAATCTGGCGACACCCTAGAAATAGTACATAGGGAATTACCCCAATGTTACAGTAACTCCTGTAAGTGGGAAACCTTGAGGCCCACCTTATCAACTTGAACTTGAATCTGCATCATGACATTATTACATAAACATGCCTTAGCATAGAGAGAAACATTGATATCCAAAAAGCTATGAGAAAAAATAATAGCATTGCGGTCTTTCCATAAGGAAAAAAAAATCTCCGTCCTGAAAATATGCCAAATCTGGGTAAACTGGGAGGGCATTCTGGGAGAGTCACCAAGCAAAGCCATGTGCCAAGAGAAAGGCTCAGGCCAAAAAGGCATAAAAAAATTGTGAATCCAATTCCAGTAATTCTAGGCCCGACCAAAGAACTAGAAAATATGCATAATGGTTTCAGAATGCCCACAAAAAGGGCATTTAGGATCAGGCACACCTAAGTGTCAAAGCTGAGCTCCTAAGGGTAACCCTTGGTAGAGAAAACACCAAGAAAAGTGAGCAATTTTGGGTTCAGTGATAGCATCCCAAATAGTGTGGAAATGCCAGCTCCAAGTACTCTATGAGGAAGAGACATGCCAATGATGATTGAGAGACTCAACCATCAGGAAATGAGGCACCAACCATGAGTATCCAAGTTTGGGATTATATTTGGTAAATGGTGTATCTGGGCACCATTTCCAATCTTTCCACCAAGTTTTAACTGACTGAATACCAAGTTTGTGCAGGAGGTGTGGCGGAATAGCTAAGACAAGCAAATCAAAATTCTGACGATCTAAGTGGGTGAGCCAAAACTAAACCCAAAAATCATCCCAAGAGAGGAGACTCATGGTGGCCCTAGAAAAAAAATCCTTGGGTGTTTGAATGCCTCATTTGTGAAAATAGAGAGCACTAATCCCCTAAATTTTGGCCAAAGGAAACCCTTGTTGCAAAGAGCGAGGACCACCAAATATTCTACTGATTGAATGAAAGCCCATCACGAAATCTATTATCGACCCAGTGAAGCCAGGGTTTAACTGCCTCCCAAGCATGCCAAATACTTTTGAAAACAAAGGTACCTTGGATTTCAATAGGATGTTTCATAACCAAGAGGGTTTCAAAGCCATTTCCTTTCCAAGCCAGTTTGTGCAATGGGTACTAGGAAGAAATACAGTGGCAAAGTAAAACTTTCCAGGCCTTGTTGCTAGTGAGGCAATGCACAATACACTTCTCACAAAGGGCTAAGACCTACTTGTGGGTATCAAGTAGGCCAAGCCCACCAGAGGCCCTAGGGAGACAACAAAATTCCCAGGGAACTCTATGAAAACCATGGTGGTCTGCACTAGAGGCCCAAAGAAAATCCCTCAACATTTTCTCAAGCTTCTTGTACGAGGCCTTGGAAGGAGCCCAATAGGAGGAATAGTAAACATGAGTAGCAGCCAAGACCTTAGAGTAGATCTGAAATTTACCAGTGAGCGAGAGAAACTTGGTAATCTAATAGGTAAGCTTCTTTTCAATTTTAGGTAAAACAACATTCCATAAATCAGTAGAAGTAGCTTGAAAAGCAAAGGGTATACCAAGAAACCAAAATATTTCCCCATGTTGGATCCTAGACCAACCAAACTAGGAAAACTAGGGCGGATTAGGATGGGACAACTGTCTATAGAACAAGGTTTTATGCCACTAAATGGCAGAGCCCGGAGCCAAATAGAAGGTGTCTAAACAATGGAAGGCTGCCTTGATATTCTCTTCATCCTCAGCAAGAGTGAGGAAGGAATCATCAAAAAAATAGCCATTAACCAACTACTGAGTGGAGTTGGGTAAAGCAATCCCATGAACATAGCCCAGAGAAATAGAATGAGCTAATAAATAGCCAAATCCTTCAGCTGATAGAACATATAAGGTAGGAGCAAGAGGACATCCTTTCCGAATGGATATGAAAATCCCAAAGGTGGAAGATTGTCTGTCATTAATGGTGATGCAAGTAGAGGCATCTTGAAAAAGCATCTACACAGATTGAATAAATTTGGGTCCAAAACCCAAAGTGTGAAGCATAGAAAGAATAAAAGGCCATTCAATATGATCATAAGCTTTAGCAAAATCAATTTTGAGAAAAAGAGCTTTTTTTTGAGACTTTTGAGCCCATTCCATACGTTCCCAAACAACTATGATATTATCAAGAATATATCTTGATTGAATAAAGCCAGTTTCCTCTGGCCTAACAATTTGAGGGAGGATGTGGTGAATCTTAAGAGCCAGAGCCTTAGCAATGATCTTGTAAGAGACATTAAGCAGGGTAATAGGCTGCCAATTGCAAATATCCTGAGGATCCCCAGCTTTGGGGATAAATTTGATGTTGCCTTTATTGATAATATTGCCTAGAGATTGGGAGTGATAAGCTTCAAGATAAAATTGATGAAGATCGGGACAAATGGAATCCCAGAGAGTTTTATAAAACTCACAGGGAAACCCATCACAACCTGGAGCTTTATCATCAGCCATGGCAAAGATAGCTTCCCAGAGACCTTGAAGGGTAAGAAGCTGATCATAGAAAGAACGCTAGGATATTGAAACATATTGAGGCACCAAAACCATGCAATCTACATGAGCTTGGTTGCTGGCAGGTGAAGATCCCTGAGTGGAAAAAACCTGTTCATAATGATGAACAAAGGCTTGCAAGATATCAGGAAGCTCTATGAGGAGAGACTACCCCCTCTTGGATCCTGGTTATACCCACATTGGTTTGACATGCACAGAGACTAGAAAAAAATTCTTTAGAGGCGTGATCTCTAACTTTTAACTAGTGTAGTCAGGCCTTGAGCTGAGAACCTCTGGTAGCATAGCTGTCTACAACTTGTTTCTGTTGACGCAATTGAGTAAGTTGAACTTACAAGGTTCTATTGAATGGATCAAGGGATAAGGCCTCCATGGAAACACAAAGAGCTTTGGTATTAGCCTCATATGATCGACGGTGGTAAATGACAAGCTGTCAACCATAAATGTGCAAAAAGTGAGCCGTACGACGGATGGCATCATTCCACCATTGAATCTAGCCAGACAAATTTGGAGATCTAGGCTCAAGGTTCCAAACCTGATGAATGTGGGCCACCATGGAAGCATGATTGAGAATGGAATTATTAAAGAAGAAATGAGTGGTGGGAGGACGTGCCTTAGCTATCTTCCATTCAATAATGAATTGAATAGGGAAGTTATCTGACAAGGTCACATCAACAAGAAGAGTAACTGGCAAGGCTTGCTTTTTAGAAAAAGAGAAAAAAGACTATGCCATAATCATGGCATGATCAAGATGTTTATGAAATTTGTTAGAGGAGGCTCTAAAATTAGACCAAGTGTGACAAACACCATTAGTTCAGTGGTGGCCAAGATTGGGATAAAAAAGGCCCAATTTATTACACATGTAATACCAGGCTTCCCATTCACCAGTTGTCCACCGAAATGGCAAAATTCCATCTTTGTCAGAAGCCACTTCAACCATATTGAAGTCACCACAGAAGAGCCAAGTTGCAGGTGGAAGAGAATCTGCAAGCCAACACCATAGGTGAGATCTCTCAACAACATCATTGGGAGCATAAACATTAACTATGCCAAAAGAATGATTCTCAATAATGAAGGTGGCCCAAATAGATCATTGCATGGGATCTGAACCATGAATGATTAAAAAAGAATGCCAACAAGGAGAAAGGAGAGTAAAAACTCCACCTCAACCAGCCTCGTGTTGAGAATAAAGAGCAAGGCTCTTAGGTCAAATAATTTTACCAGCCGCATCAAGCATAAAACCAAAAATTTTAACTTTCTGGAGGGATAAAATATCCAGATTAATAGCATGATGATGAACATCTCTGACAGAGTACTTTTGGGGCAAGGCTGTCAAACCCCTAACAGTCCATGAGATGTACTTCATGAGAAAATAGTGTCGGCCATACCATCATCATCCCCAAGGGATGCAAAACTATTAGACAAATAAGTAAAATTGTTCCCAAGAAGTTCCATGGAGACATTTCAGTGCTTTTCTGCCATACCCTCCTGTGCGACCTTAGCATGCCCGTCAGGGCTGCAAGAGTGGTGAAAGTTGGAAGGAGTGGAAATCATAGAGGCTACATGAGGTGTGTGAACCCAAGGAGGGTTGGTATCTAAATGCAAAATCTCTTTCCCCTCCTAGCCAGGGTTTGAAATGGGAGCAGTCTCAGCCTGAGAAGCAACTTGAGCCTCCACAGCAGGAGGCAGTGGTTGTGAAGCAGAAGTCGAAGTGACAGGTTTAGCCTATTTATTCTTGCAACTAACCATTTCCCAATCATCTTTTTTTTTTCTTCTTTTTTACTAGCTTTAACGGGCTGTGAACTAGAATCCTTAGGAGGCGGTTTAGGTCGAGGAACTACCAAAGGGCAATCCTTAATTTTATGCTCTGCAGATTGACAATGGTAGCAAGTGTTGGGAAGGTTGAGGTAGAGCACCTTCTAAGAGAAGATGGTGTCGCCAACCTAAATCTCAATAGATTCTTTAAGATCTCGAGAGAGATAGACTTCAATGTAGAGCCTCTTTTGACGCCGGGGCTTAAAAAATGGTCATGCTCACTATAGATAACCCTACCTAGCTTTTGCACAATGACATGCATGAAAGGCCAACATGGTAGAGGAAGACTAGGAAACTCAACCCACACAGGGACTTTGAGCTTCTTTTCATTAGAGATCAAAAAATCTCGAGACCAGCACTGGAATAATAAAAGGGAAGCCCTAATATTCTAGGGTCCCTTGGAAAATATAGCATCCACATGAGTGGGATTGGAAAAGTGAAACGAAAAAAACTCATGTTGTTGCATCACATAATTTTTCCTTCTCTAATAGTTGCGAGGTAGAAAGTAACCAATAAGGGTATGTGTTTCAAGCCAAGAACAGGCATCATCAAACTCATGAATGGGAAAAATAATATCAGGCTGAGACATACCTCGTGAAATACCTTGGGAACAAACTTGCGAGGTCTCTTCCTTGGAGGCACCATTGATATCCGTCACCAAAATAGCACTAGCATCAACTGCTAGGATAGTGGTGGTCGGGGCCATAAATACTAAGGAAAATCCCACAGTAAATGCAGTTTGAAAGGATAGGAGGGCTTAGAATAGCAGTGTGACTCTAAACCCTAGCAGAGAAATATTTATCCAACATCCCTAAAAAAACCTTTCGATATACACAAATTGAATAACACCATTTAATTAAGAACTTTCCTAATGTTCAAATTTACCCATGAAGACAAGCAAAAAAAAATTTAGAAGACCTGAATGTCTGTAAAACATTTTTGAAATACCAATCATATTTCTCACTTTGGTCACACAACATTTGAAATGATAAATTGTATGTAGATTACACCCATAGAATGACTTTCCAAGAGTATCATAGGTTGAAACAAACTCATGTTGCATCACATATTTTTTCCTTCTCTGATAGTTGGAAACTTATATGCCATTCTGATCCAACGAGCTTGCTTAATCCACTACGTAAGGTTTCTTTTACAGCATGATCTACAATATCAACATGTTCAATAACACAATAAAGCCATAAAATTTTACATTAGAATTTAAGAAAGTAATAGTTTTATTTGTAAATATTGATGGTTCTATCTTACAAGATTCTATGTTATAAGTTAGACATCATCTGTAAATACACCACTTGTTACAAAATGGAATTGAATAACTTGAACAATATGTTTAACAATCTGAAAATTCTATATTAAATTATATAATTCATAAATAAATCCTTATAAAATAATGAATAAAACTCTATATGCAAGCCTAAAACAAGATTATATTAGCTGGTAAATGATATGAAAAGTGAAGCTACCTTGAGGTGGAGAAAATGAAAGGCCAAAATGTCGGTAATAGATAGAAATGCATCCATTACTTCTATGTTGATTGACTCCATGAGGAGTATGATTAAAGGAAAAAGGATTCTCTTCTTCACAAAGATGACTGTACTGAGAACATCTCTACCATTGTATTTCAGTGATAGCTTTTCATTACAAAAAACTTCATTGGCTTCCTGCACTGAGCTGATTGTTTAAGGTTTTATGGGAAGGGTGCTGCCATTGGTAGAGTGAAGAGCTAAATGACACTAAAGGAAGTGAATGTCATTCGTGAACAATCAGAGTTACAAATATGAGAAAAGGTTTAGAAAATAAGAAACCATGAGAGAGATTTTGAAGAAAAACTGGATATATTTTTATACTTTTATTTTCAATTATTTATTTCATAATGGATTTAGAGTTAGAAGTAAGTGATTTAGGATAATTTTGTGGAAAAAAATCCTATGAAAATCATATCACTAGGCACTTAACATTATAGAATTTTGTATCTTAAAAGATGTTTTTAGGTGTCTAAGGCCAAAGAATGGATGCTTCTTTTAGCATTAGAATTTTGGAAATGAGAAATTGAATTTTAATTTAAAGAAATTTTGAAGAGAGATAAATATTATAGATTCTATTTCAAATTAAGGGTGTATTCCATAAAATATAGAGTGGTTCTAGTTAGTATTAGTAACTTAACTTTTTTTTTATGTATTAGTTAATCTTATTATTTTAATGAAATAGTTAACATCTTGAATTTGACTTGTTAATTTTCCTCTCTTTTAAAGATTGAGTTACTTATTCTAATTTGATGGATTTTCATTGATTTTCTTAATTTGAAAATACAAGTGCAATTTGTAAGGAATATATTATAACATTAAATCAATGAGACTAAATCTCGAATGGAAGAATTACTCTAACAATAAGTAAAATAGGAAATATGCCTATAGTTGTTTCTGAGCAGACACCGCAAAATTAGATATTGTGGAGTCAATCTAATAATAATGGAAACCAATAGTTTCCACAGAGACCTAGGTAATACAAATGGTATAAAACTAATATGATGTGCGATTCATGAATTTAGAAATTTAAGTTGTTATTTTGCAAGCATTGTTTGAGGTCTTTACAGTTTTTAGTGAATGTTTTTATTAGCTCAGTGTCATTTATTTTGTCTATTGTATTGATCTCATCATTCAGTTCCTTTTAAGAGAAGAAGCTCAACATTATATCTTAAATAATTATGTGATAACTGTTAGTTTTTTAGCTTGGACAACTGTCTCACCACTTGCTAACAATAATTAATTAATTATTAATTATTTGTTTGTTTGATTCCCCTAGGTGACAACTTGCAATTAATTTTTTGATTGGTTGTTGGATTGTAATTTATCTTTGTTGTTGATTGAGAATTGATCTCGGCCATTGGTTTACCAACGAGGGTAGTATAAAAGGGGGTCTAGGGGCATTTGGAGAGACATCAATCACATCACACCAACACAAGTTGGAGAGCATTTGCAGTGTTAGCAAATGAGTTTGCAGTGATAGCAAAAAGTCTTGCAGTATTAGCAAGGGCGTAGTGATAGCGTTGGGGATAGCAGCAGAGGAATATCAGTAGGAGGAGTTAGGAGATTGTGTGAATTCTTCCAGTGAGAGGCAAGGAATTTTGTATCTCTTAATTTTTTGAAGATTAATATATATTTCTCATATGCAGTACTGGTTTTCCCTTCAGGGTTTTTCAAGGGACAACTGTCCAAAAATCTTGTGTTCTTTGTGTTGCATATTTATTTCCATATTTTTATTGATGAAGTTACAGTTGTGTTATTTTTTGATATTCAGTTGTAAATTTATTTTCAATAGTTAAACAATATTTATGAGATGGGAGATTATTAATCAGTGACTGCAACGGGAATTTTCAAATGATATCAAAGCAGTGTTGAGAGTAGAAAAGGTTTACCCTAGGAAAAGGAAAGAAATTTGAGTTTGACCTCTTTCAAGTTATTGTTTCTTTTATTTCTTTGAGATGGCCTCAGTAGGTTTGAGAGATTAGGACATATTGGATGGTGCCTCGAATTTTGGTGTCTGGAAAGCTAGAATTTCTTTATTGCTGGAAGAGAATGGTATCAAGGAATATGTTACCAGTACTGTAGCTGTACCTACAGATCTAGTACTACTTGCAGCATATAAGAAGGATGATGCCAAGGCAAGGAGGATAATCCTTGATGGTGTCAAGGACCATATTGTTCCACATATCACAGAGTTAGATATAGTGAAGAAGATGTGTGACACCATTCTAAATCTGTACCAGAATGATACCACTAACCGGAAGCTGATTCTTAGAGAAAAGTTGAGGAATACCTGGATGAACAAGGGAGAAGATGTTACAAGTTACCTCACCAGGATTAGACTTGTCAAGGAGGAGTTAGCAGTTGTTGGAGATAATCCAGATGAAGACGAGCTAGTAAGAATATCCCTAAATGGGTTTACTAAGTAGTGGGATGTCTTTGTTCAAGTTATTAATGGACGAGACACCTTACCTAGCTAGGATTGACTATGGAGTGATTTCACTAAGGAGGAGCTTAGAATAATTCTTGTCAATGGAGCCAACAACAAGAGTCAGAAAAGTGAGGTGGAACAGGAAAATGTTTCCCTAGCGGGTAAGGAGAAAGCAAAGAAGAGGTCGAGAAAAGGATCAAATTCACAAAGTAAGAAGAAGAAGGACCTTTCTAAGGTTAGGTGCTTTGGTTTTCATGAGTTTGGCCACTATGTTAGTGATTTCCTGCAAAGGAAGGGTAAGAAGTAGGTGGCAGCTTCAACAAGTGCAGATGAGCTCTCAAGTAGATTGGAGGATGAGTTCGCACTCATAGCTTGCATGATTAGCTCAACCTTACAGAGTGTTTGGTACATAGATAGTAGGGCATCATTTCATATGACAAGAGTTAGAGAGTACTTCTATAGTTATAAGGAGGAGAACACCAGTATCCATATTTCTTTGGGAAACTTGTCCAAACTCAACTCAGTTGGGAAAGGGACTGTTCAATTTTAGAGGGAGAATGGAAAGGTAATTCCTCTTCATGATGTGTTGCATGTGCCAGGCTTAGGTACAAATTTGGTTTCTATATCTATTCTTCAAGATAAAGGGTATAATGTTCTCTTTAGAGGGATGCATGTTTTGATTAAGCATAAAGATTGGAAATCACTAGTATCTATTGGAGTTAGGAGCGGTCGGCTTTATAGATTGTAGTTTGATACTCCTAAGGCACTCATGAGTAGCAGTAACCCTAGAGATCTTGGAGAGCTATGGCATAGGAGGATGGGCCATATTCATCATGGAGCACTTAGATTTCTTCGTGAGACGGTGACAGGTATTCTAGAGGTGAGCACAGAGCATGATGATGTGTGTAAGGGATGTGTGTTGGGGAAGTTTATGAAAGCATCTTTTCTAAGAAGTGACACCAGATCTATGAGTGTTCTTGATCTAGTACATTTAGATGTAGGTGGACCAATTTTGATGAAATCTCTCAGAGGATACGAGTACTATGTTACTTTTATTAATGATTTCTCCATGAAGACCTATATATAATTCTTGAAGATGAAGGATGAGGTTTTCAGTCGCTTCCAAGAGTTCAAGGCTCTTGTGGAGAAATCGATAGGAAGGAAGATAAAGGTTCTTCAGGTCAGACAATGGAGGCGAGTACAAAGGAAATGACTTCCAGGATTTCTGTACCAGAGAAGGAATCAAGAGAGAGTGGACTGTTCCTTACAATCCATAATAGAATGGAGTTGCTGAGAGGAAGAACCAGTCCATATCAGAGGCAGCAAGGGCTATGCTACATGACCAGGATATGCCCCAATACTAATGGGCAGAGGCATGTAGTACAAAAATGTACATATAGAACAAGGTTCCACATAAAGTACTAGGAAATATGACACCAGAGGAAGCTTTCATAGGTAAGAAGACAGATGTCAGCCACTTCAGGATATTTGGAAGTTTGGCATATTGTCATATTCTAGGTGACACCTGTACCAAGTTAGATTAGATTGTAGAGAGGGGGTACTTTGTTGGGTATAGTAAAACCTGAAAGGCATATCAGATATTCATTCCAGGGACCAGACGGATCATTGTTCGGCGTGATGTCAAGTTCATGGAGGACAAGGCATTTAGAAGGTCTAGAGATTTGCTAGCAGAAGATCATAGTAAGCAGCCAATAGAAGCTCCAAGGGTAGCTCAACCGAGTCAAGGGAAAAAAATCTCAAGTACAGTTACTAGTACAAGTGAAGGCTCAGATGGTGAGAGTTCATAGAGTGTGGAGCAATAGGAAATGCATCAAGAAGATATGGAGGTTGATATTTCATCCTCTACAGTTGGCAGTTAGAACCATAAGGTTCAATAGAGGGATACTCAGAATTTTATGGGAACTCCTAGGAGGAGTACAAGATCAAGGAAACAACCAGCCAAGCTTAATTACTATGTGGCTTTAGTTAGTTAGTTGGTAGATAGTGAGCCTTCCAGTTATCAGGAAGTTGCACGGCATTAGGTTTGGCAAGATGTGATGGTTGAGGAATATACCTCAATAATGTAGAATGATGTGTGGGAGGTAGTGCCGAGACCAACAGATAGGGTAGTGGTTGGATCACGCTGGATCTACAAGATCAAGGATGGTGCAGATGGTAGCATCAAGAAATACAAGGCAAGGTTCATGGCAAAGGGGTTCTCTCAGAAAGAGGGAATAGACTATGAGGAGACATTTGCTCTAGTAGCCAGGTGTACTTCTATATGAGCTGTGATCTCATTTGCAGTACAGATGGGATGGAAAATCCATCAAATGGATGTCAAGACAACATTTCTTAACAGTGAGTTAAAGGAGGAGGTATACATAGAACAACCAAAAGGATTTGTAGCACATAGCAAAGAGACCCACATATGCAAATTGAATAAAGATTTGTACAAGATCAGATATGTTCGAGGTGAAGGTATAAAGTTGATAGGCTATAGTGATGTAGATTGGGCAGATAGTACAATGGAAAAGAGAAGCACTTCAGGGTGTTTTTTAAGCTTGGGATCAGGAGTTGTTTCTTGGTTCAGCAGGAAGCAGAAGTCTATGGCGCTGAGTTTTACAGAGTTAGAATACATTGCAACTAGCATGGTGACGTGTGAAGCTATATGGCTTTGCAAGTTGCTAGTAGCCTTGTTTGGTCATAAGGTTGAGACTACGGTGATACACTGTGACAATCAAAGTTGCATCAAGTTGACTGAGAATCCAGTATTTCATGATAGGTTGAAACATATTGACATCAAGTATCACTTCATCAAAGATTATGTACAATGGGGGATTGTTTAGCTATAGTACATACCTATAGAGGAGCAGGTAGAAGACATTCTAACAAAGGCATTGGGGAAGGCAAAATTCATCTTCTTCAGAGATAAGTTGGGTGTCCTGCAAAACAACTTCCTCGCTAAGAGGGAGTGTTAGTTTGTTAGATTGGACAACTGTCCCACCACTTGCTAACAATAATTAATTATTTGTTTGTTTGATTCCCCTAGGTGACAACTTGGAACAACTTGCAATTAATTTTTTGATTTGTTGTTGGATTGTAATTTATCTCACTCGTTGATTGAGAATTGATCTCGGTCATTGTTTTACCAACGAGGGTAGTATAAAAGGGGGTTTAGGGGTATTTGGAGAGACATAATTCACATCACACCAACACAAGTTGGAGAGCATTTGCATTGTTATCAAATGAGTTTACAGTGATAGAAAACAGTCTTGTAGTATTAGCAAGGGTGCAGTGATAGCGTTGGGGATAGCAGTGGAGGAATATCAGTAGGAGGAGTTAGGAGATTGTGTGAATTCTGCCAGTGAGAGGCAAGGAATTTTGTATCTCTTAATTTGTTGAAGATTAATATATATTTCTCATTTGCAGTACTAGTTTTCCCTTTGGGGTTTTTCCATGGATAATTGTCCAAAAATCTTGTGTTCTTTGTGTTGCATATTTCTTTCCATATTTTTAGTGGTGAAGTTACAGTTGTGTTATTTTTTGATATTCAACTGTAAATTTATTTTCAACAGTTAAATAATCTTTATGAGATGGGAGATTAATAATAAGTGACTGCAATAGGAATTTTCACAATAACCACCATATCCCACAACTCTATTCATAGTGTGCAAATAATTCAAAAGGCATCAGCATCATCCAACATAAAGATAAAATGGGTAGGAAATTGCCCAAGTAGACAAATAATGGAAGTTTTTGGCCATGAAAGTGTTGAGAATAGTGTCAACAAACCTAATGAGATTGTGGGTTAGAGATGTAGTTGGGAACTTAAGCCGCATCAAAGAAAATTGATGTTAAAAGTCATTATAAGTAAAAGAAGTAAAATATTGATGTACTTTTGAATGTTTCATCTTGTATTCTTCATTTAATGATGCAGTTGATATATACCTTACAATGCATTCATGAGAATTACTACAAACTTATAGTTAGCCTCAAATAAAATTGATAGATCCTTTATAATTCAAAGAATTTCCATTGCCCTTGCTCACGATTTGCATAGTATAACTATACAAAATTATCATTTAATATATACCATACAATATTGTCATTTAATATATATTACACTATCAGTGTAACCATTGCACTCCTCAAAGGTGCAAGTGCTAGTTATATGTAAAATGTCATTGTACACCAAACTCCTCTGTCACTATAAATAGACCTATCGACCTAATAATATAGTTTTAATTAACTAATCAAATGACGAGTGCCAATTAAATTGTAATATTAAAATTATAATTAGATAATTAGGCTAATTAGATTTAGAGTATAGAATATTTATTTTATTAAAAAATATGTAATATTGTCATCAATTTTATACTAAACTTTAAATTATTACTTGCATCCATATATACATACTCTACTTCCTCTTGTCACTATACATAAACATAGAAATAATTTACTAATTAATTGACACAATAAATAAATTCTAATCATAGATTTATAATTCAATGACTTTAACGAGTTAAATTTTTAATTATACAAGATAATGAATTAATTTAAAATTTAATATTAATTCACTAGTTTGTTTCAAGCACATGTGTATAAAATATTTTTATTTATCTTATATTTAAATAATAATATAACGATATCCATAAAAAAAGGTGGTAGAAGGGTACACCTATAAATGTCTAGTAGGGCCAATTCTAAAACACAAATAAAAACATACAATAATTAAGAAGCTAATGCAATATACAAATTATGATAATCTTCAATCATTAATATTTTGATCCCATGCATTGACAATTGTATTATCATCAAAGGGATCTTAATTAGTAAATTCACCTTCATCTTAGGTGTCTCTGATATGTTGTAGAGTTGAGACTAGATAAATAACAAATTACAAACAGGAAAACTTATGAAAAATTGGCAAGCATGCCTTCTCAACTAAGTAAGAAGATTTAAAACCAACTAGATTGATAACTTCAAAGCTTAGACTATTCATTATTGGTAGAGTCTCAATAATTATGAGGCTAAACCCATGCAACTAAAATTTGTGGTCTCTCCTAGAGAACTAGCTGCAACCATACTGATGAGTCCATAAAGGAGAGTAAGTGTCCAAAGGTTCCTTTTGAATTTTTTAAGGGGTATTTCCCAATTGCTTCATCAATTTGTCAAGATGGGAAAATTGAAATTTAAGTTTATTAGTTTTTTGTTTAATTTTTATGAAAATATTAAAGGATATCATAGTGTTGATGTAAAGGGAGAAATGAACATCTAAAATAGAATTGGAAATCAAAGTACAATTATAATAGTTTTAAATGAAAAATAAGATTTGAACCCTAAAATAATGTCATAGATGAAGGTAATTATGTGGTAGGTAAGGCCAAACCCATGAGAAAATGACATTCCAGGAGAATGAGGAATGATAAAATAGTTTTACAAGCTCATTGATCCAATTTCAGTATTATTACACATAGGGGTAGAATCAAAAATACTTCTTAAGATTCTCCAAAGGATAGTATTCAAAATGAATGGCCAAGTAAAAGAGCCAATTTCTTGATGAAAGATCGATCAATAAAGAATGTACCAAGAGAAATTTGTGAATTTAAATTCCAACACATTATGTATCAAATACATCAAAATATATGATGACATGTTCTAGGAGAATGTTGAAGCTAAAAATAATATTAAACCTATTCTATCGTAGGAAAATATGGAAAAAGTTAGAAATGGTCTTTATAAGGCCCACAATTCTAGAAAGAGGTATTCAGACCATTTCTATTTTTTCACTTAGTTTTAGAAGACAAAAATCAAATTTTGTGTAATTGATAAGGATAATAAAAGTAATAAATTTGTAAAATCTACCTTGGTTTTAATTCATAAGCTTGGAAAATAGATTGAATTTGTAGTGGATCTATCAATAAGATCTAGAAGAGTCCAAACATTATATTTGAAAATCAAAGAGCATGAATAAAAGGTGGTTTACCAAGAGGTTGGCCTTGAGACCTAACTATAAAAGACCACTGTTATGCCTGGCATACCTCTCCCTACATTTTGTAGGCAAAATGTTGGGTCCCCCTTTTCGCTTTTGCTTTCTCCAGCCTTTTCCTCTGGGTGGCCAGGTTCTCTCTTTGTCTTTCATTTTCTTTCGACCTTTGCTTCAGCAAGGGCATTGTCTTGTCTTCCTTTTTGTCTTCCTTTCTCCGGGACCCCAGTCCTAGAGTCTTCATTTCATTTTGGTGCCATCCAGATTCTGGACTTTAGGATTCCTTGCCATCATTCCCTCTTTGACTAAAGGATGTGGTTGCACAGATTCTTTGGGGTCTGGAGTACAGAAAAGTTTGCCTTTTCTTGGGAAGTGTGGAAGGAAAGAAGTAGATTTTACCCAGTGGGATATAAACAGGGATTTACCCCCATTGTTGAATTTACTATGATCAAATTACCTTGTGCAATTAGAGCGACTAAGTGTGAGTTTAAGGGCGATTACCAGAGCTAAGTGTTTGCTTAGAAGTAATCCACTATTAGTTGTTGTTCGTGCTCACTATCCTTCAAGCTATGTGTAAGGTTGCATTCAACATTCATGGTCTCACCAGTTACCAAGTTGCAGAGCACCTCCCATGCTCAGCCTTCCATTTTCTTGGGATTTTAAAGTAGGCTTCCTAGTCTTCCCTTTTCTTTTTGTTTGGTTTTTTGCTTTTGTTTGTCTGGTTTTTTTTTTTTTCTTCTTGTTTGTTTCATTTTTGTTTTTATTTTTATTTTGGTTTGTGTTTCACTTCATCCTCATTGGCCTTTGGTCGGCTCTTGTGGTTCTCTAGTGTTCTGTCACCTCCCATTGGTGGGATGGCCCTACCAAAAGTTTGTCCACCTTCAACGCAATTTATTTTATGTATATTCTATGCATACATATAATTTAGCTATAAATGTTTGTAAATTTTTAAATTAGTGGTTTCTCTTCTGTATATAGTGTAAACTTGTTGTATAGTTTAGCTGTTGTAAGTTTTTAAAAGGGTGGTTTTTGTAAATACTACTGTCCTTCAGCTCTCATGTAGATAGGTAGTTTTGCGTCTATATATCCTATCTTCTTTTACCCACATTGTGGTGAGCTCCTTTCACCATGCAGGTTTGACCTTAATTTGAGCCCTCACCCACCTGGTGTCTACCCAATTTGAACTCGGCACCTCACCTATTTGAACCATGGCAATTTTCTCTCTCCTCCCATCACTTTGGCATTGATGGTGAGAGTGAATTACCATGTATGGGCATTCAAAACTAACCCAACTGGCATTCACTTCATCCATACCTAGACACTTGTCATCTTTAATGTCATTTATGATAGTTATTACATGACCATGCATCACCTATGTCAGTCTAGTATGGCTCACCTGCCGATCTTTTCAGTAACGGTCACTTCTGTGGACTTTGGGTCTCAGGAAGTCTATCTTTTTTCACCACATTTGTCGCATAGACCAAACCCCCAAAATCTGCGGGGTCGATAAAATCCTAAGTGTTACTTATATAATACATTTTTTGGGATTTGATGCCATAATAACATCTTTTGGAATAGGTGCATAATGGTGGTGAAACACCCAGAGCCCATGATTAATTTTATGATATATTTTATACTAACAGTTCTTCAGTTGTGTAGGTTACCAATGGATCAATCACCAAGCATGTATGAAGTAGGTACTCCTCCCGGAAGTCAAGAGATTCTGTCAAAATCCACCAGGTTAGCCACTAAGTCCAAAATTGAAAGGGCACTTGAAAATCTTCCCCTCACTTGAAAATATCTAAAGAATGGTGCTATTGTTGGATCGAAATGGGATTCAAAAGTTCAACTGATTACTGATACTGAGGTTGGATCCTGGTCTAGGCTTCAGGCCTTGATTAAGGTGATGTGCATTCAATATTCTTCTAGATATTCTTTGGCAGAGAATATAGGTGCCTTAGATATCCTCAAATTAAGCTACCTACTTTTTGTGCTTGGTGTAGGCCTTGGAGCTGATTCTCACTCTAACGAAGCACTTCAATCCATCCCTCTAGGCCATCATTCTTGCTTCCCCTTTTCCAATGGGCTACCCCCATTCTTTGGTCACCCTAGAATTGGCTACATTTGCAACTGGACTGGGCATCCCCCACATCCTAAGTTCCCTCATCATCTCTTGCATTGCCTCGATCATGGAATTTGACTCATGCCCAGAGCTGGCCTGCCAGCACCTCAACAAACACTGGCTGATGATGCCACAAAAATATTATAGGAAGATGAAGTTAGAGATCCCCTGGGCTGAGTTCAAAGAAAGCATACATGCAGGGATCCTTGGTCTATGCCATGTCTTTGGGGATCCCCATGACTGGGATTTCTCCCCTGGATGTACTACTTCCTATACTACATGACCACCACTACGCAAACATTTGATTGATCTACCATCATAGCCAATCAAATAGATGCCCAATTTGGCAAAATCAATAAAACATCTAAGTTCTACATGATGTCATATGTACTCTAGACCCTAGCACTACAAAGACCAACTATTCAGGGTCTAATTATAGATGGCGTACTTAGAAATGGTGTTGGGTAGAAGGCACCATGAGATTTCTATCCCTAGCTTCAGTGGGAAGCCAACTTTGCCAGTTTTTGCAGAGTAAATGATACTTTCATTTACTATCATATTTTGATCCCTTCTCGGGATGTCAGATACTGTCTTTCTCAAATGGCCATGACCCTTGTAAGTATATATGGACATTATTTTATTCAATTCCACCAACATTCTTATATTCAGGTGGCCAGGTTTTCTGGGAAACCCTACCTATTACCCAAACATTGTGGGGACAAGATTATTCTCTTGGAGTTCTGTAGGTAGGTCTTTGCGCTTCACACATTCTTTTCCTTGAAGAAGGTCACCAACATTCTATTCCCCATTTCTTGAAGGAATTATTCATGTAGCCTTGTGGCGGCCATAGAGGCCGATTAGGAGCTAAAAAGTTTAGGGCTAGCCGAGTTCCACCTGGCTTGAAAAGATTTTGATCCCCTTGGAAAAATTGCCACAGCTTTGTCCCAGGCATCCAATTCCCACAAGCCCAACATAGAGGATTTCTAGGGAGATTTACAGGATCAATTCGATGTCTAGGCTCGGAGGTATTCCTAGATGACAAAGGGGCTAATGAAGAAGTTGGACCATCAGACATTCTTGAAGGATTTCTGAGATAAAGGGTAAGATCTAGAGGACCCATCATATAAGGGCCAAGGAATAGACAAGTAAGATCTCCCTCTAGTGGATTTAAACACCTAGGAAACATTAACAATTGAGGACTTGTCTTAGACCATCATTGAGCGTAGACATAATTATTTTTAGAAGGTGTGCCCGTGCAGCATCTGCAAAGGCCCAATTTTGAGAGGCTTTACTTTAGCCTCTAGAGTGGCCAGGATGAGTAAAGATAAGGGGAAGGCCAATGAGGGAACCCTAGCCAAAGTTCCACCTCCAACCCTTCTTCCCACACAAACAGTACCACTAGTGCCACCACTAATAATGCAGCAGCTGCGTGCCTAGATGGAGTCAGCCCAATGAACCAGTGAGACTCTCAATGCCAAACTTTCTTGGGGACCAGCTACTCCCATGGGATCTTCCCTTCTAGTAGGTTCTCCATCCTTAACTACACTCATGGGCCTAGTAGTAAACAGAGCAGAAGAAGATATGGTTGCGACTCTTTTAGATGTTGGGGCCCCATTAAAAAGGAAAAAGAGGCAAACGGTGAATAAGCCACCCCCAAGTGCAGATGCTGGCCCTGACATGCCAAGTGTTACTCCATGATAGGTCACTATGCCTCCAAAGGTTGAGCTCATCTCCACCTCCTCCTTAGATGATAGCTTAGTGGCAGCTTCACCACCCCAAGATGATTTTGATGTGTTTCCAATAAGTGACCTGGTGAATTTATAGGGGGACATAGAGGAATTACCTGTCAAAGAGGTAGAAAATATCACCAAAGAGGGATAGAGGCAGGAACAAGAACCTGTACAAGATGAATAGATCTAGAAATAGGAAAAGGAGCAAGAATAGACACTAGTTGATCTGCCAAGGGTAGAGGAAATATCAGTCCCAGGGACCGAGAAAGAACAGGGCCAACCATAGGATGAGCATTTGACAATGGCTAGGGAAATCAGACCTTTGGGAACCACTGTACCCCCATTCATTATGTTCCCAATGCTCCAAGGAAGTCCTAGTGATCATATGCCCTAGAAAGTAACATTCAACACGATGGTCTTGGAAATCCAATAGCCAAATCTAGACTAGACACCGTTGTTGCCTCCATAAAATGTGCCTTTTGAGAAGAATGTCCCAATGGATAATGCCAAAGAACAATAGAAACAAGAGAATATGGATAACCTCAGAGATGTAAATGTTGACCTCTCAGATGCTGTAGGTGCCCCCAAAAAATATGGAAATAGATACAAATGCCACCGAGGTGGGAGACAAAGGGAACTCCGAGGAGAAGGAGAAAGAGTACACACAGACTACTAGTGTGAAAATAGAGCGGCCTTCCCCAGAGGAAAATCTCAGTGTGCAGGACCTAGCTATTGCACCACCTCAGCCCCTGTAATGGCTAGTTGAGTCTAAGAAAATAAAATCTTCGATTCAAATGAGAGTTCCCCTCTCCTTGGCTGAAATGATGGCATAGAGTAGAAAGGCTCCAAAGCCCAAAAAGGCCCAAACCATCCATACCCTCTAGACTGGTCCAGGAGGAAACACCATTGCCTCAATAGAAACACCTCCCCTAGACACAAATGCAGCAAGAGTTAGGCTAGAAGAATAAACAATTATAGAGGTTCCTCTAGGGAGGATGGACAAGTAGGGGGAAGTGAACCTCTTAAAAGAAGCTACTAGGGTGATAGAGGCCCGATACAAAAAAGAGTCCCAAAAGTTGAAGGAGGAAAAGGAGAAAAATACCAATCTCCTCGGGCTACTTAGGGAATTGACTCAACCCTTAACCACCATTCACCCAAAGGCCTCCAATTCTGAGGCGCGGCTCCCACAGGTCAAGATTGATTCTCTCTGGGCCATGAAGAAGAAAGCCTAGGCAGTAGACGAGTGGGTTGTTGAGCAGGTTTAAGATGTAAGGTAGTTCCTGGTAGCTACACTCCCAAACCTGTATCAGGCCACAAATTTATTAGGTCATATAAAGAACATTGTCTCCGTGTGGGAGACAAACCTAGAAAAGTACTCAGAGTGGAGATCAAAATTGGAAGAGATAATGGCCTTCAGAGAGGAATCTATAGAGACACTAGGGATTTTGGGAGATGAACCCTTTTGGTTTCTCTAGGCTCAACACTCTAGACTTGGTCTCAAATTTGAGAAATGCAGGAAACTAGTTATGACCCTAAGAGATAAGATCTAGGTGGTCCAAAACTCTTTAGATTTATTTGAATTATTTGTTATAAGGGTTTCACAAGTTGATCCCTTTACAACCAGAACATGCGCTCTGGAGGATTTTTCTCTAAGTAAATTTGATGAGTTTATGGAGTCTCGGTATTCAACTAGGGATTTTGATAGGGGAAGGATTTTTTGTCTCACCAAGATGACACTTTGAACCCAGGACGCTGCCAAGTTAGTGGAAAAACTCAAGGAGGGAGCTGGTGGTGTAGAGGAACAATATGAGATCCTCAATGCCTAGTGGGTCAACATCAAAGATGTAGATGAGGGAGGAATTTCCCAGATAGTGGATGCTTTCAAGAAGAGAAAGGAGCAATAGATTTCTCCAGACTCCATAGATTTTCATTGGAAGAGTACATTCCTACATTATTTATTCTTTGAGCACAAGCTCCTGGACCCTAGAGTCCTAGGTCTAAAGTTTTGTATTCATTCAGTGATCCATGTTCAAGTTACCTAGAGCCAACCGGTCACTATCAGATAGTTAATAAGGGTCAAAAGGTTGTTGATCTAGATTGGTTATGTTAGGCAGGGGATGGTTCTGATAGGTGATTCTTCCGAGGCATCACTCCCACATTTATTATAGGATGCATCGAAGATAGGGAGCCACAATTTACATTTATGAGGCATGGAGATTAAGTTCTCAATCTGATCAAATTTCTTCTGTAACTACCTTGGCTCTCTTTTCTAGGCTGACTCTTTCTAATTTTCTCTCTATCTTCTTCTTTCTTCTTGTCAGACCTCTATAGTTCTCCAGGTGATTGTAAGTGTTGCAGGTAGTACCAACCACTGTTAATATATTTTATTTTTAACGTATACAACTAGATTAGGTTAAGTTTTAGGTTAATTTTTAGGTCAAGTGTTGTGTATAAATAATATGTCCAATGCCATAACAAGGGTCAATGAAATTGATGATTTTGTAGTCCAAGTAATAGAATCACGCTACTTCAAGCTCTTTGAATTTAGTTTTTTACTTTTAGTTCTCAGTAGTTTAGAATGCTCCCCTGGGGCCATTATTGTACACACCAATGATTCTGGAATATTTCAAGTTAATGAAAGAAGGAAGGACATCTTGTGGATCCATACGTTGTTCTAGTTTCTGGAATTAACGGGTTTCTTTTGTGCTATATGTGTTCTTATGTCCTTTGATCTAAAGTTTTAGTTTAATATCTTACCTCTCCCTTGCTATTGAATGCATGTGAATCACAAGTTCTTGGTGCATTCAGTATTTAGTTTAAGTTTCTTACTTTTGAGCATTTTTTATGTTTGAATGTGAATGCCATAACTATAAGTAGTAGGAAAGTTCTAACTTTGGCTTATCTTTTGCATTTTATTTTTCTAATTCCTAACACTTGCATGAATCCTACCCTCACTGAATCCCTGGAGAAAGATGAGTAAAACTAGCTATCACCCCAAACAAATAGTCATCTGCCTAACTTAGCTTCCCTACACTATCGCGATCTGACATTTAGGCACTTGAAGGCTTGAAGAATTTATTCCCCAAAATAACTTTACAAGAAAAGTTGGTTGATACTCTGATACCTAGTGACAACTTATCACTCTTGGAAAAATAGGTCACAAAGTCTGATCAACAGAAATTGTCGCTAGAAGGAGGGTATGAGCTCATCTCCCCTCAAGGATTCAGATTTAAAACTTCCTGAGGGCTCCCCAAGCCATAGTTTTATGAGCCATTCTTTCTAGGGTATTGGGTCTTTATCACCCCTATATTTTGAGAGAATCCTTTGATCGGCTCCTGATCCCAGAGAGTTTGCAGAACTCAGACCTCCCATCTGAAAGAAAAAGGCCAAACAAGCTAAATAGTTATTAGGGTTCCCATGGTGATTTACCACACTTCCAAATACCCAAATCCCCTAGATGACCTCAGGGAATAGCGTTCAACCAAGAAAAGCCAAATAGTCCCAAAGGATTACTTAAACAACACCGAGTCCCCAATAGGGTAGTTTCCCAACACCACTCATGATCTTCCTATGCATACAGAGAAGATCTATCCTAAGTATGAGCATTTATGCCCCAGAACTGCAGAGGAACATCTCTAGGCATACAAAGATGCCATGAACCGACACTAGATAAAACATCAAGACATTGTAACTAGGGTGTTCCCTCTCTCCTTAGGACCAAATAAGTTAAACTGGTACTTAAACCTTCTGGCCAAATCCATCAACAATTGGTAAGATATTTAAGATGCCTTCATGGTAGCCTTCTTCATTCACGTGGACCCAACTTGGTCTCACAACTAGTTTATCTCTATCAGAAAGGAACCCAACGAGCCCTTGGCTACCTTAAACCATAGGTTCCAATGATCCTTGAAAGGGTGCATGGGCCCCTTGATCCCATCCACCGATGTGACAATCCAAATGTACCTTAATTCCATGGACCCCTTTGTGGCCACTCTCCTCTGGACGACTACTGCTACCACCGACTGAGATACTCTGGAAAAATTTTACAACTTGGCCTTGGAGTTGTCTCACGGCCTAAAAAAGAACCCCAGAAGGATGGGACAAAGTTTTCCCTTCAATATGATGCGTGAAAAAACTTCCTACACCAGAGGATACAACCCCAACTCTACCATGGGTGCTCCGATAATGGCCCCGCCACCGGTTGACCAATAGGCCCGATATGTTTACCCATCATAGCTCCACACTACCCTAGGTATAGAGTATTCACCCTAGAACTGGATGCTACAAATGCAACAACCACTAACATAATCCCCTAGAGTACCCTTCTTCCCATTTCTCATGGTACAGGGACATGCATCCTCAACTTTGGGAGCTGCTACCGCCTTCCCAGGTAATCCCTCATCGCAGCCGTCACACTGCGATACTACTACCCAACTGTCTACCGAGGTCAAATCCCTCTGGAAATTAGTGTCTTCATTGACCACAGACATGGGATAGTTTAAGGTGGGGCCCTCTCAACCCCACAACCCCAATTCCCAGAGAGGGAATATTTTTTATGGCCAAAGGAATACAAATTTTGGAGGCCAAAAATTACAACAATGAGCCTCATCCCAAAAATCAGCAATGGAACAAAAATACGAACACCAGAGGTCCTCCTCCAAACCAAAACACCACTCAAGGAGGTGCTAGACCTAGTTATTCTATGCAACTCATAGAACTCAACCCCCTAACCAATTGGTGCAGATTACATGACACCAGCTCTCACTCCATGGTAAACTATGCCACAATAGAAAAGATCATCATGATCTCCAAGTTAGACAGACAACAACTGCTTGATTCCACACCTTCAAATTCTTTCTCACAAGATCATCTTCTTTAGGATAGATGAAGAATACGAAGAAGAATCCTAGTTGTAGGGATTCTTTAACGAATCAATCCTTGCCTTTGAGGCCAATGCGTTTACCAAACTATGAGCTCCATAAAACACTCAGAGCCAATCTAGGAATGGGCCATTTGATACACCAATACCTCCCAAAAGAACTCCTCCCCTGGGTTCCAACACAAATGATTTCCCCTTTCCTCCCAAGGGACCTAGCCCTAACCCTACCAAGGATTCTGCCAGCGACAACCAACTATACCCGGGGGGGCGATTTGATATCACAAAGTCACTGGAGAATAAAAGTACCTCCATGACAATGATGGAAGTCTTATTGAACTACCCTGAATAGAGTAATTATCTTCTGAAACTCTTGGGGAACCTAGAGGTGGTTAGTCGACCACCCAAGACTGTCACTTTCGATGATGCCAATTCGACAGTCTTTCAGGGTAATACTAAAGACCCACCCTTCCTGCTAGGCTTAAACATACAAGGAAAGAATCTAAATAACTGCCTAGTAGACTCTGATGCTTCCAATATTATCATGCCCTTATCTATCTACCAGAAGCTTCAATAAACCCCCACTCCTTCCAAAGGTGTAGTAGTCCAACTGGACAAAATTATTGTCAAGATGGTTGATGAGTTGAAGAATCTTGAGTTTCAGCTCATTCAGGATCCTCAGATATCTAGTACCATCGATATCCAAGTGGTTGACATCCTAGAGACTTATGGGAGGTTACTAAGTTGGAACTAGTCAAAGGCCCTCAACAGGTACTTCTCTATGGACTTCTCCCACCTATGGCTCCCTTGGAAGGGGCAACCCAACCAGATCCAGGTGGAAAGAGAACCAAGGATGAAATAGGCCCTTACCAAAGTTGGTAAGGTAAATGAGGTCCTTTTCTTTGAGTCTTCCCTCGGGGTCTAACAAACTCGAGAAATACTAACATTCGACTTCCTCTTCGGGGATGATTCCTCTAGGGAAGATCTTGTCATAACCCAAAGGATTCAAGACTTGGATGCCAAGTTGAAATGTGAGGTAAGTTCACAAGGTAGCACAACCACCTCGACCACTCTCTTGTCTAAAACTTGGTGCCGGGTCCATTATTAGAAACATTCTAAATTAGAATGTGGCCCCTTCCATGCCATCACTACCCATCACATCACAACCCTCTAAGAGAAAGAACACAACATCGGGTCACCCGAACCCAGCAATTGACCTACCAGCACACTTGAGGTGCCACCCGCCTAGGAGTCGAGACTCAAAATTTCCCAAGAGGAAAGCCTTGCCCACACCTTGCTCAGACTGGAGGAATTTCCAAATCAACCTCCCAAATCCCAACACAATCCAAAGGCCACTCTGCCTCCCCAATCCTATAAAATAGATAATGACTTGTGGATCCTAAAGTTTGACAGAGCCCAATCTAAACAAGGTTGCGGAGCCAGAGTAGAACTGATCAACCCATGAGGGAAATCCTTCCTTGCTTCCTATAGACTATAGTTTGACTACACTAATAACTTCATAGAGTACAAGGCCTTGATCCTTAGATGCCTATTTTCCTTAAGGAAAAGAATCACCTGCCTTCAGGCAATGGGTGATTCAGAGTTGATTGTCACAAAGGTCCAGAGCCAATATACCTATCATGACAAAAGGTTGGCCACATACCACAATTGAGCATGGATTATAATCGAAGACTTTGATGCTTTTGGCATTGAACTTATCCCCTACAAATGAAATTATGTTTCGGACGCCCTGGCTATATCTTCTAGCACCCTTGAGCCGATGGCTGGCTCCCAGCTCTGGAGATTTTCTATTGAGATGGTCCCTACCCCTTCAATCTTGGATAACATTACCCACTTTCAGGTTTTTGAGGATGACTAGCATATCCCTGCCTTCATGGCCAATGTTGGTGTCTTTGAAGATTAGATCATGGAAGAAGATGATCATGACGATACTGGATAGGGGAAAGATGATGATGGGATCATTGAATTACTAACAAACACCATTCCTAAGGTGATGGTAGCACTTGAAATTTTTTTTGACTTGGACCCCCAGGGGTGGGACAAGATTTCATCCTCCTCTGAGGGAGGAAAATTTGTGAAAGTTAATATCGGCCAGGCTAGTGAAGAGAAACACATCCACATCGATACCTCCTGCTCCCCAGAGGAGAAGGAGAAGATTCTCATGGTTCTCTAAGAATACATAGATGTTATTTCCTGGGGGTATGAGGATTTCAAGACATATGATACCCCTATCATGACACACACCATGCCCCTTAAACCAGATACCAAACCCTTCCAGCAAAAACAAAGGTCGGTAAACCCATTAATTGAACCTCTGATACATCAGGAGGTCTAGAAACTGTTATTAGCCCAGATTATCTTCCCTATCCGGCACCCAACATGGCTTTCCAACCTTGTCCATGTGTGAAAGAAAAATAGTGAGATCCACCTTTGTGTGGATTTTATAAATTTTAACAAGGCATCCAAGAAGGACAATCACCCTCTCCCCTCATTGGATGATGTATTGTAAATTGCAAACAAATCCCAAATTATGTCCTTACTGGATGGGTACTCTGGGTATAACCAGGTAATAGTTAAGTTTGAAGATAGAGATAAAATGGTGTTCACCACCAAGTGGGGAACATTTGCATACCAGAGAATGCCCTTCGAATTGATTAGTGTTGGAGATACATTTTAGAAGGATATGGATATTGCCTTCAAAGGTTTGGTAAATTGATTCATAATCATCTACATGGATGATTTAATACTATTTTCCTAGGACAGGCATGATCATCCTTCCCACCTTGCTCAGATTTGCAAGAGATTTCACCAGTATGGGATTTCCCTTAACCGCAAGAAATGCATATTCAAGGTCACTAAAGGGAAGTTGCTTGGGCATATTGTCTCTAAGAAAGGTATATCCATTGACCCCAAGAAATTTGAAGCACTGCTAAATCTATAGATGCCCGACAACAAAAAGGAATTTGGATCTTTCTTTAGGAAGATAAATTTTGTCTAGTGGTTCATCACTGGATTCGCCAAGACCATCAAGCCACTCAATGCCATGATGAAGAAAGATAAAAATATTGAGTGGAGCCCAGAAGAGAAGTGGGATTTTTCCCAGATTAAACAGACCATAGTGGAGGCCCCAGTCTTGGTGAGTCTGGACTATTCCCTCCCCTTTCACATTTACTATTTTGCTTCACCGCACTCCACTATAGCAGTCGTTACCCAAAAGGTCAAAGGAGAAGAATGACCCATTTTTTTTATGAACCCCCCTTCAAAAATGCCAAAGTCTGATATTCACCTTTAGAAAATTAGGTCTTTGCTCTCATCCATGCCGTAAAGAAATTTTGGCATTACATTCTTCAGAGAAAAGTGCACGCTATCATTCTAGACCAGGCTGTTAAATCTCTATTGCTACAGAGTCAACTGGGTGAACACCCAGGGAATTGTATGGCCATCCTTCAGGAATATGATATAGTAATTCAACCCATGAAGATAGTCCAAGGCTAGGGACTATGCAAGGCAATGGCAGAGGATGCTCCACACATTGAATACCAAACCTATACTGTGGATTCAATTACACAAGAACTGTGGTATACTGACCTGGTATACCTATTTCTCAACAACAAGTTCCTAGAGGGGCTTCCCCAAAATAAATGTTGCACCCTCTGGCTGAAGAATGCACACTTCATGATGAAAAATGGAACCCTATTCCAAAGGAATTATGAGGGGATTTACATTTGGTGTATAGAACAGGACCAAGCTGCCAAAATAATTGATGAATTTCATGGGTAGGACAGTACCAGGCATGGCTCAGTGGATGCCACTACCCATCAAATCCTCTGGGCCAGATATTATTGGCCCACCATCTTCAAAGACATGCACACTCATGTGAGAAAGTGCCATACTTGCCAAATTGTAGCTCATTGCAAGCAAACTTTGGCAATGCCCTTACAACCAGTCTTTGAAGTTAGACCTTTTTCCCAATGGGTGTTTGATTTTATTAGGGAAATCAACCCCAATTCATCTACCAACCACTGGTACATCTTGATTATGACTGATTACTGCACCTCGTGGTCTGAAGCTATCCCATGCAAAAACAACACGGCGGATGTAGTCTTAAAATTATTGGAAGAGAACATAGTCACAAGGTTCAGAATGCCCTTTGTAATAGTGTGTGACAATGGTCCTGTGTTCTCTTCAGTGAAATTATTGGAATGGAACTATTAGAGGAAGATCAACCTCAAATTCTCCTGCAACTATTATCCTTAGAGAAATGATGTTGCTGAATCCACCAACAAAAATCTACTGGAAGTAATCAAACATCTACTAGAGAAGAATCCCTGGGAATAGCACCAGAAGCTTAGATTCACCCTCTTGGAAGATTGTATCAGAATCAAGGAAGCCCTGGGAACTTCCCCCTTTCACCTGGTTTACAAACAAAATCTTGTGTTTCCAATTAACTTACATATTATTGTTTTGTAGTTAATGCAAGAGTTCAACAACTAAGAGAACATCATGGAGGTTCGCCTTTTGAACCTAGTGAGAATGGAAGAACAAAGAGACATAGCCCTTGAACATTTCATGCATCACCAAGAAGTGGTTAAGTGATAGTTTGATAGAAGATCCCAGTATAAGGCCTTTTGAGTCTCAGACTTAGTCCTCTTGTGAGACAAAGCCCAGGAGAAGAAAGGAAAGAAAAAAAAATTTAAGAGGCTCTGGCTCAGACCTTACTTAATATCAGAGCTCTATGGGTCTAACACTTAGCACCTCAGTACTATGACCAGAGAAGCCATCCCATTGCCCATTAATGGACAATTTCTTAAACATTATTTTGAGTAGGGTGAGTGTTCCCAATTTTGACCATATGTATATTCCCCTTATAAATAGTTTCTTCAAGTGCTCCCTTTGCGGGGTGTCCCTTGTAAATAGTTTGTCACCCTTTAGGGATATTTCCTTTACTTTTGGTTTCTCTTGTTTTCTTTGTCATGTTTTGTTTCTGGGTTCCCAACGTACTGTCTCCGTTGTGTAGACAGGTATGCTTCACATAATATCTAGTCCCTGGAATAGTGCCTTGTGTATTCTGATTAACCTTTAATCTATTGTGAGCATGATGAGTGGATCTGTCTATACTTCAGAGTTATTTCAAGCATTTGGTAAAAGGTTATGGGCAATCTTCATCAAATTTTAAAATCCCAGAATTGTGACATCAGTTAATAAAGAAATCAAATTAGCAAGTAATCACATGGAAATCCTTGAGAGCAGAGCGATCCCACCAACTGATGGCTGTATTCGAAAATCAAAAGAATATCCCAGACCCAGAATGTCTCTCCTATTCAGAAATTAAAAATGGGTAGCAAGGTGAAAGGAGTACCTAAATATAATTAGCTAAGCTTAAGGCTCACGGTGAAAGAAATACTGCCTTCCCAACCTTCAAAAGAAAAAGAAAGAACACTGGAGAATAGGGAATTCTAGGATCTAGGGAACCAAGAAAGATATAGAAAATATGGCCTGATGGACTGTGTCACCTCTCTACTTCTCCCAGAAATCATCGGCTTGATTTTCTTCCAAAGCACACACTACACAACTAAATAAAGATTGAAGGATTTGAATCTAGATGAGTGAGATTTTCCTGGACCCTAGCACCCTGTGAATGGAGTACTTCGGGTAAAGATTTATCCAAGTTTTTCTAGCCATAAATTCTATGGTTCTCAAATGCACTAAGTCATTCATCCTAGTGAGTTTCCATTTTTTATACCCTACATACCCGTCCCTACATTTTGTAGGCAAAATGTTGGGTCCCATTTTTCTCTTTTTCTTTCTACAGCCTTTTCCTCTGGGTGGCCAGGTTCTTTGTTTGTCTTTCATTTTCTTCCAGCCTTTGCTTCTGCAAGAGTGTTCTCTTCTCTTCCTTTCTCCAGGACCTTGGTCCTAGAGTCTTCATTTCATTTTGGAGCCAGCTAGATTTTGGACTTAAGGATTCCTTGCCATCATTCCCTCTTTGACTAAAGAATGCAATTGCACAGATTCTCTGAGGTCTAGAGTCCAAAAAAGTTTGCCTTTTCTCGAGAAGTGTGGAAGGAAAGAAGTATGTTTTACCCAGCAGGATATAAATAGGGATTTACTCCCATTATTACATTTACCATGATGAAATTACCTTGTGCAATCAGAGTGACTAAGTGCAATTTTAAGGGTGATTACCAGAGCTAAGTGTTTTCTTCGAGGTAATCCACTGTTAGTTACTATTCGTGCTCGCTGTCCTCCGAGATATGTGCAATGTTGCATTTGAAATTCATAGTCTCACCAATTACCAAGTCACAAAGCACCTCCCATGCTCAGCCTTCCATTTTCTTTCTATTTTAAGGTAGGATTCTTGGTCTTCCCTTTTCTTTTCATTCAGTTTTATTCTTTTGTTTCTCTGGTTTTTGTTTCTGCTTTTGGTCTGTTTCAGTTTTGTTTTGATTTTTCTTTTGGTTTTTGTTTTTCTTCATCCTCATGGGCATTTGGCTGGCTCTGGTGGTTCTATATTTTTTCATCACCTCCCGTTGGTGGGATGGCCCCACTAGAAGGTTGTCCGCCTTCCACACAATGTAATTTATGTATATCCTATGCATACTTATAACTTAGCTGTAAATGTTTGTAAATTTGTAAGTTAGTGGTTTCCCTTCTGTATATAGTGTAAACTTGTTGTATAGTTTAGCTATTGTAAGTTTGTAAATGGGTGGTTTTTGTAAATATGGCCATCCTCAGCTCTTGTGTGGATAGGTAGTTTTTTGTATGTATATCCTATCTTGTTTTACCTGCTTGGTGGTGAGATCCTCGTACCCTACATGTTTGACCTCAATTTGAGCCCTCACCCACCTGGTGTCTGCCTGGTTCAAACTTGGTACCTCACCTATTTGAACCATGGAAGTTTTCTCTCTCCTCCCATTGCTTCAACATTGATGGCAGGAGTGAATGCCCACGCATGGGCATTCAAAACTAACCCAAGTGGCATTCACTTAGTTTGTGCCTAGACACTTGCCATCTTTATTGCTATTCATGATATTTATTGCATGACCACACATCACCCACATCCTACCAGTACACCTCACCTACCAATATTTTTAGTAACAGTCACTTCTCCATACTTCAAGTCTTGGGAAGTCTATCTGTTTTCACCATATTTGTTGTGTAGACCAAACCCCCAGAATCCGCGGGGAGGATTAAATCCTAAGTGTTACTTGTATATTATATTTTCCAGGATTTGATTCCATACGAACATATTTTGGAATAGGTGTGTAATGGTGGTGAAACACCTAGAGCCTGGGATTAATTTTATGATATATTTTATACTCACAGTTCTCCTGTCGTGCAGGTTACGATTGGATCAATCACCAAGCATGTCTGAAGTAGGTAGTCCTCTCGAAAGTCTGGAGATTCCATCAAAATCCACTAGGTCAGCCACTAAGTCAAAAATCAAAAGGGCACTTGAAAAGCTTCCCCTCACTTGCAAATATCCAAAGAATGGTGCTATTGTTGGATCAAAGGTTGATTCAAAAGTTCAACTAATTATTGATACTGAGGTTGGATCCTGGTCCGGGCTTCAGGCCTTGATTAAGGTAATGTGCATTCAATGTTCCACCAGAGATTCTTTGGTAGAGAATATAGGCACCTCAGGTATCCTCAAAGTTGCATGCTTTCTATGCTTGGTGCAGGCCCCAGAGCTGATTCTCACTCTAGCGAAGCACTTCAATCCATCCCTCTAGGCCGTCATTCTTACTGCCCCTTTTTCAATAGGCTACCCCCAGTCTTTGGTCACCCTAGACTCGGCCACATTTGCAACCAGAATAGGCATCCCCCACATCCTGAGTTCCCTTTTCATCTCTTGCATTTCCTTGATCATGGAATACTCGTGCCCAGAGCTAGCGCGCTAGCACCTTAACAAACACTGGCTGATGGTGCCATGAAAAGATTAAAGGAAGATGAAGTTAGAGATCCCCCAGGCTAAGTTCAAAGAAAGCACACAAGCAGGGATCCTTGGTCTATCTTGTGTCTTTGGGGAGCCCCATTCCCACGATTTATCCCCCTGGATGTACTACTTCCTATACTGCATGACAACCACTACACAAACATTCGATTGGGTTACCATCATAGCCAATCACATAGACACCCAATTTGGCAAAATAAGTAAAATTTCTAATTTTTACATGAGGTCATATGTACTCTAGTCCCTAGCACTACAAAGACCAACTATTCAGCATCTTCTTACAAATGACATACATGGAAATGGTCCTGGGTAGAAGGCACCATGGGATTTATATCCCCAGCTTCAATGGAAAGCCAACTTCACTAGGTTTTGCAGAGTAAATGATACTTTTGTTTACTATCACATTTTGATCCCTTCTTAAGATGCCCGATACCAAATTTATCAAATGGCCATGACCCTTTTAAGTACATATGGCCATCATTTTATTCGATTCCACCAAAATTCTTACATTCAGGTGACTTGGTTTTCTAGGAAACCCTACCTGTTACCCAATCATTGTGGGGACAGGATTATTCTTTTGGAGTTCTGTAGGAAGCTCCTAGAGCTTCACACATTCTTCACCTTGAAGAAGGTCACCAATATTCCATTCCCCATTTCTTGCAGGAATTAATCATGCAGCCTTGCGGCGACCAGAGAGGCCGATCAGGAGCTGAAATGTTTAGGGCTAGCTGAGTTCCACTTGGCCCAAAAATATTTTTATCCCCTTGGAAAAATTTCCACAACACTACCCCACGCATCAAATGCACACAAGCCTAGCATGGAGGATTTCTAGGATGATTGCTAGGATGACTTCGACATCCAGGCCTGAAGGTATTCCCAGATGACAAAAGGGCTAATGAAAAAGATGGACCTTCAGACATTCCCGAAGGATTTCTCAGATAAAGGGTTAGATTTGGAGGACACATCATATAAGGGCCAAGGGATAGAAAAAAAATATCTCCCTCTAGTGGATTGGAACACCCCAAAAACATTAATAATTAAGGATGTGTCTCAGACTATCATTGAGCACAGCCACAATTATTTTTAGAAGGTGTGCCCATGCAACATCCGCAAAGGCCCAATTTTGAGAGGCTCTACTTTAGCCTCCAGAGCGACCAAGCTGAGTAAAGATAATGGGAAGGCCAAAGAGGGGACCCCAGCCCAAGTTCCACCTCCATCCCTTCCACCCACACAAACACCACCACCAATCCCACCACTAATAATGCAGTAGTTGCATGCCCAGATGGAGTCAACCCAATGAAACAATGAGACTCTCAGCACCAAACTTGCTCAGGGGCTTCCAGCTGCTCCCACAGGATCTACCCTTCTGATAGGTTCCCATCCTTAGCTGCACTCATGGTCCTAGCAGTGAACATAGTGGAAGAAGATGAGGCTGTGACTCTTTTGGATGCCAGGGCCCCATTAAAAAGGAAAAAGAGGCAAAGGGTGAATCAGCCACCCCCAAGTGCAGATGCTGGCCCTAGTATGCCAATTGTTACTCCATGAGAGGTTATTCCACCTTTGGTGGTTGAGCTTGTCTCCACCTCCTCCAACTTAGATGATAGCTTAGTGGTAGCTTTGCCACCCCAAGATGATTTTTATGTCTTTCCAACAAGTGACCTGGTGAATGTACAGGGGAATGTGGAGGAATTACCTGTCAAAGAGGTAGAAAATATCCCCAAAGAGGGTGAGAGGTAGGAAAAGGAACCTACAAAGGATTAACAGCTCTAGGAATAGGAAAAGGAGCAAGAATACACACCTGTTGATCTTCCAAGGGTAGAGGAAACACTAGTCTTGAGGACCGAGAAAGAACATGGCCAATTGCAGGATGAGCATTTGACAATGGCTGGGGAAACTGGACCTCCAAGAATAACTATAACCCCAGTCATCACACTCCCGACACCCCAAGGAATTTTGGGTGATTATACACCCTAGAAAGTGGCATTTAGCATAGTGGTCTTGGAAATCCCACAATGAAATCTAGACCAGACACCGTTACTGCCTCCAAACAATGTGCCTCTAGAGAAGAATGACCCAGTGGATAATGCTGAAGAACAATAGCAACAAGAGAACAAGGATAGCCTCAGAGATGTAAACATTGACCTCTCATATGCTTCAGGTGCCTCAGAAAATATGGGAATGGATACAAATACCATCAAGGTGGGAGACAAAGGGAACTCCAGGGAGAAGGAGAAAGAGTCCATAGAGACTACTAGTGTTGAAATAGAGCAGCCCGCCCTAGAGGAAAATTCCAGTGCATAGGACCTAGCCATTGCACCACCTCAGCCCCCATAATAGCTAGTTGAGTCTAGGAAAAGAAAAGCTTCAGTTCAAAGGAGAGTTCTCCTCCCTTTGGCTGAAATTATGGCACAGAGTATAGAGGCACCAAAGCCCAAAAAGGCCCGAACTATCCATACCCTTTAGACTGGTCCAAGAGGAAACACTGTTGCCTCAGTAGCAACACCTCCCTAGACATAGATGTGGCCATAGTCAGGATAGAAGAATAGATAGTTATAGAGGTTCCTCTGGGGATGATGGACAAACAGGGGAAAGTGAACCTCTTAAAAGAAGCTACCCGGGTGATAGACTCCTAATACAAAAAAGAGTCCCAAAAGCTGAAGGAGGAAAAGGAGAAAAATGCCAATCTCCTTGGGCTACTCAGGGAGTTGACTCAACCCTTAACCACTATTCACCCGGAGGCCTCCACCTCCAAGGTGCCGATCCCATATGGAAAGATTGATTCTCTCTCGGCCATGAAGAAGAGAGCCTAGGTAGTAGATGAGTGGGTTGCTGAGTAGGTTTTAGTCATAAGGTAGTTCCTGGTAGCTACACTCTTGGACCTGTATCAGGCCACAAATTTATTAAGTCATATAAAGAACATTGTCTACATGTGGGAGATAAACCTGGAAAATTACTTAGAGTGGAGATTAGAATTGGAAGAGATAATGGCCTTCAGAGAGGAAGCTATATAGACAACAAGGATTTTGGGAGATGAAGCCTTTTGGTTTCTCTAGGCTTAGCACTCAAGACTTGGTCTCAAATTGGAGACATGCAAGCAACTGGTTACAACCCTAAGAGACAGGATCCAGGTGGTCTAGAATTCTTTATATTTAATTACATTATTTGTTACAAGGGTTTCACAAGTTGATCCCTTCACAACCATAATGTGCGCTCTGGAGGTTTTTGTTCAAGTAAAATTGATGAGTCTATGGAGTCCCGGTATTTGAGTAGGGATTTTGATAGGGGAAGGATGTCCCATCTCACCAAGATGATGCTCCAGACCCATGATGTTGCCAATTTAGTAACAAAACTCATGGAGGGAGTTGGTGATGTAGAGGAACAATATGGGATCCTCAATGCCCAGTGGGTCAACATCAAAGATGTAGATGAGGGAGGAATTTCCCAGATAGTGGATGCTTTCAAGAAGAGAAAAGAGCAGTAGAGTTCTCTGGACTTCAGATATTTTCATCATCTGAGTACATTCCTACATTATTTATTCTTTGAGTGCAAGCTTTAGGACCCCAGAGTCCCAGGTCTAAAGTTTTGTATTCATTTAGTGATCCATGTTCAGGTTCCCTGGAGCTGACCAGTCACTATCAGAAAGTTAGTAAGGGTCAGAAGGTTGTTGATCCAGATTGGTTATGTTAGGTGGCATATAGTTTTAACAGGTCATTCTTCTAAGGTGTCACTCCATCATTTATTATAGGATGCATCAAAGACAGGGAGCCACAATTCACATTTATGAGGCATGGTGCCTAAGTTCTCGATTTGATCATATTTCTTTTGTAACTACCTTTGCTCTCTTTTCTAAGATGATTCTTTCTAATTTTCTCTCTATCTTCTTTCTTCTTGTCAAACCTCTGCAGTTCTCGAGGTGATTGTAAGTGGTGCAGGTAGTACCAACCACTGTTAATGTATTTTATTTGTAACATGTACATCTAGACTAGGTTAAGTTTTAGGTCAAGTGTTGTGTATAAATAATAAGTCTGACGCCATAGCAAGGGTCAGGGAAATTGGTGATTTTGCATTCCAAGTAATAGAATCAAACTACTTAAAGCTCTTTGCATTTAGTCTTTTACTTTCAGTTCTCAGTAGTTTAGAATTCTCCCCTGGAGCCATTATTGTACACAACAATGATGCTAGAATATTTCAAGTTAATGAAAGAAGGAAGGACATCTTGTGGCTCCATACACTGTTCTAGTTTTTGGAATTAACAGGTTTATTTTGTGTTGTATGTGTTGTTATTTCCTCTGCTCTGAAGTTTTTGTTTATTATCTTACCTCTCCCTTTCTATTGAATGCATGTGAATCACAGGTTCTTGGTGTATTCAGTATTTATTTTAAGTTTCTTACTTCTGAGCATTGTTGATGTTTGAATGTGAATGGTATAACTATAAGTAGAAGGAGAGTTCTAACTCTAGCTTATCTTTTGCATTTTATTTTTCTATTTCCTAACGCTTGCATGAATTCTACCCTCACTGAATCCCCAGAGAAAGATGAGTAAAACCAGCTATCCCCTCGAACAAACAGTCATCTGCCCAACTTAGCTTCCCCACACCATCGCGGCCTAACACTCAGGTGCTTGAAGGCCCAGAGAATTTATTCCTCAGAATACCTTTACAAGTGAAGTTGGTTGGTACTCCAGTATCCAGTGACAACTTATCACGATTGGGAAGACAGGTCACAAAGTCTAGTCAACAACCACCAAATGGACTACCAATTCATCGATAACTCAATTTTGGAACACCTTTGTAAGAAAAAGGAACACTTGAAAATATATACATTCTATCTTTAACATACAAACAAATCTAAAATCTTATTCACCTTATGTCTCCTATTGCAAAATGATTGTTTCATTTACTTAAATAAAATAGTAAAAAATGTGGCAACGGGAAAAATGGAAAACAGTGGTATTAGTTCATTCCATGATCAACAAGAGAGGAATAAATGAAAATGATTTTAGATTTCTCAATGGTAGATTGAAATAATATTTTATATCCTATTTCATCTCCTACATTATGGTTGTCATGTTTCTCTTTCCTATTGTCTGCATACTACACCACACTCAATATGTATTCACACATCTTCTATCAAGAACTAGCTTCACTAGCTAAAAAAATGCTTCTCTGATTGACAACCTATTCAAAATGAAAGTAATAATTCTAATATAGTAATTTTAATGCCAAAATTAGGAATAAAATTTTAAGATGTGAATTTGAATGTTATAGAAAACGGTAATTCATCGCTACCAACAGTAGACACAAGAATTTAATTGACACATTCTCTAAGCTACTCATGGCATCAAAAAATATATCACCATCACTATAATCTATATACCAAATTTATATTTAAAAATAAACCAAAAATATCTCCATAATTATAGTTCCTTGTCTACTAGTAGCATGTTCATTCTTTAGGAAAGTGCATAAATACTTAAAAATCTAATGCAAAAAGATTATTTACCCAAAATATTATTACACCTGGAAACACCATTAAATCCTCGTCTTTGTGGCTAAAAACCTATCTAGCCCATGGATGTGATAATATTTTATTCATGGCCCAATTTTAGTAGTGTTTCAATATAAATGATAGACAAAACAGTTTGATAGTGATTAATTATCATGCATTCGTATGATAAAAATATTTATACAAATATATATGCAATTGAGCAAACTAATAATATATTAGAACAACCATATACAATTAAGAATGTGATATAACCTCACTAACATCCATGCAACTAATAACATAATAATAGTTATTATTTATGCTAAAATTCAATAATTACGGTAGTAAATGTCATTTAGTTACTCCTACTCCTTGGACTATGTCTTGCCTAGTACAAATGATAACAAACATTAAGCTTTAAAATAGTCTAGTAAGACTTTCTACATATGTCCTGATTCTTTAAAGGGTATTCGATAATGTTTAATAAACAAACATTATTCACACTATAATAGGATCATACAATGATCCATAATCAAGCACATTAGATCTAGGTAAAATATAATTGACATAGTTACTTGACCAACTCATAACTTTCAATTATCTATATATTTTTATTTTTATCCCAGGAATGTGTTTAGCCACACCAAAATATGTCATTCTTAACATTACTCAGAATTGATATTTTAATTTTGAAATCAACCTCTTCATTTGCTAATAAATAACATACCATCCAAATATAATATAAGAACCAAAAAAATATTAACATCATATATTTAGAATGATTAAATCCCAAACTTAACCCACATGTATCAAGCATCTTGTATCACATCTTAAGACATTATTTCTTCCCCCAAAATATAATTTTTGATTTACGAACAAAATTACTTTTAACTTAACTAAGTACTTTTTGGCTACATGATGTAAATATCATCCTCCTAATCACAAAGGAGTGTAACTCTGAATGATAATAATGTAATGGATAATATGAGGAATTAAAGTAAAACCATCAATTACCTTGAGGTTCATGGGATGGTTTCTTGGAAGATGCCTTCAAATGAAGAAAACTTTGTTGAGTGTGATGCATTTAGTTGAGAGTGATGCCTTCAAATCAGTATTTGTTAGATTCTTAGTGAATATTTGTTGATAGTGCTTCTCTTATATATATTTTAGTATCACAATAATAATTATGTTATATTTTAGTAATAAATTTTCCTTGATAAACTCACAACAGTGTGATCATTCCTTGACTTTTGGTTGCTACTTCAATGTTTGAAGTGTTTGATTTATAATTTTTAGTAGTACTAATTTGATTTTGTTACATGGTATATAGGTTGTTTTTGGTCTTCACTGGGATAAGTGGTGCTTTGAAAATGTTAGATTTTCTGACTTCTTTTGTGGACTATAACGGTGCAATGATTCAAGGGGACTCTCTTTCCCGGCTTCTGGATTCTTCTGCTATCCAAAATGGTCACATTTCTCATATCATGGTACCCCTTAAGGCATTTGTGACATATTATATACTATGTCTTTCATTAATATACTCCCAGTTATAGAGCTAGGGGAAGAAATTGTAATATTTTTTCATACTTTGTGTTCTAGTGGTACCAGTGTTTTGAATGTTATAGAAGTGATGATGCAATTTTTCTTTTTGATTCCAAGAAATTTCTGATAGATTTTTTAATTTCATGGATCCAATTTTTGAGAAAACTCTCATACAAGTAAACTATATAGGTTTCTTTTGTTTTGGCACATGAAATGTTGTTGATTCATTTTTTCATGATAGCGACTATGTTTTTTTTTAGATTTTATGATTCATGGTGATTATTACCATGGTTTAGATTTCATGTTTGTTGATTACTTGAGGTAATTCTTATCACAGTCTTCTATGGTGATCTACACAATTTTTGATATTCACAGTGTATAATACTCACAATGATGCTCAATGATATTCTTTTGTGATCTTATTCTAGTATATATTTTTAGTTGTGATATTTAAATCTCTTTGGATATGTTTTGAAACAACAGTTTCACTTTCAGTTGGTTTCTATCCATGTCTTTCTCAATTGGATTGGTGTTCATAGGATTGTTTAATCTTCTTGTTCATAGTACATGGTCATGGTTTCTTCAATGTTAAATCATGTTGGACAATTTGGTAGTTTGTTTTGGTCCTCAGTGATCTTGTAATAAACAAGGATATTCTATGCTCCTTGATGATCTCTTTATATGTTGTTTCTAAGTTTGAATACCTTTTGTTGATAGTACAAGATTGAGTGTGTTCAAGGTTTTCATAATTTACCATGGAATGTGGTGCAGGGGCACCTAGGAGGACACATGAACACAGGAGGGTCCAATACATGAGGGAATACTCCAAGGCATCAATCAAGGTTAATTGGGATGTTTTGAGGCCAATCATGGCCATTTGTAAAGATCAAGCAAATATAAAGATCAAAATTCCTAAAGGTCCTCATAAGGACCTTAGGACCAAAATTTCTTGTAAGTGGGGCCAATAGTGCCTAACTGTATCTAAGTAGATTAGATAGGTTAAAAAGGTCCTAGGAGAAAGAGGATCCAAAATTTGATAAGTTACAATGCATCTAAAAGAAATTAAATAAGAATTAAAATTTAAATATTTTAATTGTAATGGCTAGTTTCCATTAGGAGGGAATTTGTGTTTAGGAGGCTTAATGAGTTTTTAAGCATGAGAAATTGATTGGAATCAGTTTGGGTAGTTTTAAAACATCTGAAATAGCCTAGTCAAGGCATGAGGATTAAAAAATAGTATGGGAGGATCCATATGTGTACGGACTGTACTTGGAAAAACAATAAAATGATTGAATTCTGCAAAGTTCTCATGATAGTTTGATTGGTTTTATCTGTCAATACATTTCTAATGTTTTGAGTAACTAAAATGATTATGTTGTGCATTTTCTAACAGACTTAAGTAGTTGTATCTTTAGTAACAATTTTGATTGTTTAATGGATTAGAGGTCATTCCATGAATGCCAATGACCAATTCTCATGGAATGACCCTAGGATAACATGTATGAAAGTTGTCTAACAAATTGATGTACAAATAAAGAGGAATTGGGTGATCACCATATGGTTATTTGGTGCAAGGAACACCATAATAGGGGCTAAGGTTTAGCAGCAGTAAATATTCTTGAAGGAGGGTACCATTTTTTATTAGAATCCATTCATGTATGATTGGGAGATAGTGAAGCAACCACTGTTGGGTTGATCTTGTATTGGGAGGGTCGACATTGTGTAGGCCCTAGTTTTAAGGGTGTTTAAGGAGAAATTTGGGGTTTTTATGTTTGGAGAGACAATAGGGTCCAATTAGTTTCTTTTTCCTTTAATTCAAGCTATTTTACAACTCTGTTGAAAGAGCCAAGGTCAGGGGTTGATTATTCATAGGGTACTTCAGAAAAGTGAGGTAATTAGCCCTATAAAACTGTCACAGTTGATTAGTCTGATAAGATGGTCCAAATAAACTGATGTTAAGGTTTTGACATTTTATGTAAAAGCCAAATGGGTGTCTAACTCCATATTTATTTTCTATAGTCCTTTGGAAAGTTTTTGGGTAAAGTCAGAAAAATAGTTGCTATGGACCTACTACGAAGATAAGCGTATTAGCACAGTATTTGGGGTTTTCCAAGGAGTTGGATTTTGAACCTCTAAGACAGGTCTTGGTTGGATTGGGTAAGTAGAAACCCTTAAATTCATTATGGGCCTTGGTGAAGGTTGAGATCCTTAGTTTCCTCATTTGATGAACCTAATTATTGCATTTGGAAGCTAGTAGAATAAACACCATTCCAGTGTATTTTGAAATAAAAGTCTTGAAGCCCTACTTGCATTGCATCAAGTGGTATCACAAAACACTAGTATCCTTTTGGGATAAGGATAGGGTATATGTATGAAGAAGAATATTTTGACACATTTGGAGAAGACGATCAAGAGATGCCTCCAAGAATGAAAAATGTGGAGCTTGCCAAGATTGTGGCACAATATGCCAAGGAGAATAAGAACATGAAGGCAATGATGAAAAAGATGAAGAGGAAAATGGTCTAGGGCACCTCCCTTTTTAATTTTTTAAGCATGATTTTGGTTTTTTAGGAGTTTTTGTGTGGTTGGAAATAGGATCCAATAGGTTGGATACTATGTTGATCCATTTCATGTTTGTAAGAGCCAATAGTGCTCATTAGGTGATTTAGGGTCATTATGGCCTAAAATAGGGAAAGTTTATTTTTGTGGTAATTTTGGGTTTAACGTGTGTGTTAGGACCCTACTTGTCCTAATCCAGGTCATGGAGATTAATCATGACCATCGAGCTGACAAAAGAAGTCAACTTGCTCAAAATGCAAGAGTTGCTAGCAACTTTGAAAAGTTGCTCGAGCAACGTTTGCAGCTTGTTGACAAGAAGTTGAAAAAACAAGTTGGATTAGTTGTAACTACCCATGCTTGGTATATGAGCATGGATTCAATGATTTGGAATGGTTAATGAAATTTTGGATTCCAATAATTGTCTTTGGTACTTCTGTATGCATGTCTGCAACTACATTCTTTTAAACTACATTGTTTCCTTGCTACTGTACGACTGTGTAAGGATTGGCATAGGTGATTGGACCCCATGAGGGTGTAGTATTTTTATTTATCTTTCATATGCAGTAGATATTTTTTTTCTAAGTTCTTGTAGTGTAAAGTTAGTGAATTTTGAAAGTTAGTGGTCTGCAAGTGACAATACAGTGTTGTATAGTTAGAAATGACTCTAACCTAAGAACCCCTTAGTATAATTGACTAAAACCATGGGGGGAATTAGGGTTAGGGTATGTAGATATGGTTTTTGTTTTCATTTTGGTTGTTGCAGTGGCTTTCCTAGACCAAATATGAAGCCCTATGGGTGACTACTGAATGTAAGTGAGCCAGGAAAGGGATAACAGTGATTTGGCAAGAGCACCCATGACCTTGTGGAAATGACTTAGTGGAATTTGTAGATGACCTAGATAGTCTCCTAAGAGGATTCAAATGTGGAAGGAGGTGAATCAAATTTTGGAGATCAATTTGACAATTTTTCTTGCTGACTGGTCCAGAGGCCTAAATAATAGGCTAAAAACTAGGGCCTAGTGGAAACTAGGGTTAGGGGTGCATCTAGAAGTTAGGAATTTGGATTTTTATAGTGTTCATGGATACCTTGAATATTTTCAAGTTCTTTTGTGGATCCATTTGGATACTTTGGGAGTAATAACCCAAAAATAGTGAATTTAGACCTACTAGGAATTAGGCAATTAGGCCTTGTAGTAAAATTGAGACCAATTGGATTGGGAGTGAGTCTAGAAGTGTGGGAAAGGGTGCAGAATGACCTTGGCTGGGTCAAGAAGATAGATAAGAGTCTAAGTGAATGTATGGGAAGATCCTAAGCAAGGGTTTGGGATTCTAGGAGGAAATTTAGTGAAGAAGACTAGTTAAGCCTAGAAACTTTAGAATCTTCCAAAGATCAACTATACCTTAGAGGAGAAGTTGGTAGTGAGGGTCTTGAAGATCCTAATTGGAGGAGGATTCAACAAGGGACAATCATTAGATGGTTGGGATAGGAAAAGAAGCATTTTGATTGAGGAAAAACACTACAGTACCAAACGTTCTGCATCAGACTGGTATCAGAGCCATAACTTCTTCAAGGTTGTGTATGTTTGAAGTGGAGGATAGTAAAGAGGTTGAAAACATGCCTCCTAAAGAAATGAGTAGGGATTCCATTGTGGAATTGGTTTAGGGCCTCTTGGAGAAGGCTAGTATGTCTGAGATAAAGAGTTAAAAGAAGATCCCTGAATGGGGAGATGAGAGTGATGAGGAAGTTGAAAGTCAGTCAGAGGAGTCATCTAACAAAGGTAAAGAGCCTGAGATGGATAAAGAAAAAAAGGTATTCTTGGATGCATTTAAGTCCCTTAATAAGGATAGCTGGAACACTTACCATATTACTATGGCACACTAAATGGAGAAGAGTTGTTGCATTAGCTAGAACCCATTGACAACCAGTTTGATTACATGGAGGTATCAGAAGAGAGTTAGCTATGACAAAGATATACTCAAGAGATCTGTATTGGTGTGGTGGAACATGATGCAAGATGACAGGGTAGTTAGTGGAAAGAAAAAATTAGTTTCTTGGGAGAGGATGAAAATCAGATTTAGGGCACAATTCTTGCCTATTGATTATGAAATCCAAGTGTACCAAAAGTTGCAGAACTTAAGAAAAAAGGAGATGACAGTGAGTGCCTATACTAAGGAGTTCCAAAAAATGAGCCTAAGGGATAGAAGACAAGAATAAGAAATGGATAAGGTGGCAAGGTATCTCAATGGGTTGAGACAGGGGATACACGATAAAAATAGCGTGATGGCTCTTGATAGTATGCATAAGTTTTTCTAGTTAGCCTTGAGAGAAGAGGATAAAGCTAGAAGGAGGAATGAATTCCATCAAACAGGAAGAGGTGTTAACTGTAACACCCCAAAATTGGCATCTTGAAACCCTAACCAATTTTGTTGTATTTGTCGCTCTTCTAAATCATCAAAGTCCTATTGTACTAGGCAATTCTGAGTTTTCACTGACTCTACTCGACCTGAGTGTCAAATACAGAAAATCCTAAATCTGTATTAATCATACATCATATTTAAATTTCTAAATATCTATTTAGCTAAACAAACATTATGATTGAATTAATTTAATTATAAAGTCCTAGCACTTTAATTAAATTAAATTCACCCTCTTTAGCTAAGACACATGAAAAGGAATTAAATAATATTTAATTATTAAATAAATATCCTCATTTTCAACAATTGAATTTAATTATTCAGATAATTAAGAAAAATCAATTATGAGGTCATATTTATTTAATTAATTGGATATTCTCTCAAAAATCTTATTTCTATTCAGAAATGGAAACTTTGAATTCATTGTGCTTTAAAGATAAATAAAACAATTAAATTCAAATAAAAAAATATTAAATCAAAGAGATAAAACAGTTAAAGTAGGAAGAAAACAATTTATTGAATTCTTTTCAATAAAGCTTTCTGTTTTTAATTGGCTTTTTAATTTGTTTTATTTCAAAATAGGAAAGTTTCTATTTTGATCCTCTCAGAGTCTATAAAAGAACTCTCTTTCTTCATTCAAACCCCCTGAATTATTAGAGAAAAATTGCATTGTTAGAATATTGAATTGTTGTCTCATTTTCTTGCTAATATCATATAGAATAATTTTATATTGCAATAAGATAGTTTCAATTTCTAGACTAAATTGCATTGAAATCATGTCTTAGCTTAATCTCTCATATTTCATTTCTTAGCATAATCTTGCATTGCATTGCATTTATCATGATAAATCCTTC
>MU226874.1:955134-976278 GCA_018584345.1 Thuja plicata
ATTGGTCCATGGTTGTGAGACTCTCATCCTGAGAGAAATTTCAAAAACCCCATCTAGATAGAAGGCAATAGGTCGAATCACACAGGCAGGCAGGATGAATAACTCATATTCAGTCTTGTTTGTACCTAGTGAAGAACGACTATGTTGAAGTGTGTGGTTGATTAACAAGGCCAAAATTAACACATACATTAACACTAATAGAGGTTTTAGAGGTAGGAGTAACTTTGGTAGACGACAGAGCCCTAATAGACAAGATGATAGCTGGTCTATGGATAGTAGTGGAGGTAACCAATTTAGAGGATCTTTTCAGAGAGGGGAATACAAAAGAAGAGGACCACCAAGAGGTAGGTTTTAGTTCCAAGGAAGATCTAATTTAGTCTTCACTGGCAGATGTTATAACTGCAATCAAGTGGGTCACAAAATGGGTAGCTTTCCTAAAAAGGATACCTCATCTTCAATGGGGGATAGAAGAAATCAGTTGGTGCAAGAGGATGACACACCAAGTGTTACTTCTCCCATTTCCAAGGTAGGGATAGTAATGTATGGAGAGAACCTAATGCTAAGAACTTTGTTGAAGGTGCCTAGCACTATAGAGCCACCACAAAGAAAGAACTTGTTCAACACAACTTGTAGGTCTCATGGGAAGATTTGCAAAGTAATAGTGGACTCTCGATCCATTGAGAATATAGTATCCATAGAGATGGTGGAAAAATTGAAATTAAGAAGTATACCTCATGTTGGTTGTACTTCTAGTTTTTGTAGTCTGCCCTAAAATTTTTGATGTCCTCAGTATTGTTCTTGCTCAGAATTTTGAAAAATGTCTAGAATTGCAAAGTTTTCCTATGAAAATTGATTGGTCTCATGTCAAAATCCGGGAAATGATTAAAAAACCCTAAGTCCTAGGTTTCTCTCTATTTGAAATTGGTCTAAACCCTAGCTATCTGAAAAATCTTTATGTTTTTATGTTACCTTTTTGATGACTTAAGTTCTTTTATGTCATATGTTCTTTTCCTTTAGTCATTGAGTCTCCTTATAAAAATGGAAAATGCTATATCTTACTAAGACTAAGAAAATTCCCTTTAGTCGGGTTGTCTCTTGAAGAAAAGAATATTCCCTCAAAGATCAAGTGATCATGAGAAAACTGTCCAATGGAATAAGATCTAATGGCTAGTTGGGAAGTCTTCAATTTAAATGAGAGTTAACTATTTTGTGCAATGAATTTGAGTTTTAACAGTCACAGGATCTCCAAATGTAACATAGGTTTGAAGTGTTAAGTTACCTCCAGTCTCTTTATCTCATGAAAGTAGATAGTTAAGTTAAAAGATCTGGAGATTAAATAACAACCGTTGATTAAGGTTTTAATCTGATGATAGTCAGGTGATCTCATGACAAACCATGGAGTTAGAAATAAATCAAGTGACTATGAGTTTTAACATTCGTGTGGTCTCTAGAACAAACCAAAGTTAAAGAAAGGTTAAAATCCTTTAGCTATGAGGTCTCAATAAAAGATATGAGTTAAGTAAATAATCAAGAGATCTAGCGATAACCATTAGATTTAAAAGAAATCTACGGTGGTCTCCAAGTCACTAGAAGAAATGGCAAAGTCAAGAAAAGTCAAGCGATCAAGAGACAAGGAAGGAGATCAAGATACGTGTCCAAGAGGTGATGCATAGTTTAAAAGGTTAATGGTCACTAAGTCTCATGAATAATTAGGGTTTGCCAAAAGAATTAGGAGAATTAGCAAAGACCATTGGATGTAGAGAAAAGTAAGATCAACGGTAGTTGGGTAGTCGCTTGATGAAAGATAAAAAGACAAAAAGATTCAGGGATAAAGAGATTAAACATATATTCACATAGTCTCATGATGTTAAACCATAGTAGTTAAAGTGAGTTACAAAATACATTCAGTCTCCTGATCTCATGAATTAACTGCAGCTAGTGATTCTATCAAGAAAAAATTAGATTGCTCAGTCTCTATGTCACTAGAAGTAAAACCACATTTAGGGTAAACGATAGTTCATAGCCGCCAGAAGGTACAAAACCTAGCCAATGAGAAAAAGAGGAGTATGGCCATGGTGGAAAAGAGTAGCTAAGTAGTAATCAATGATGACAAATCAAAAAGGATTTCATTCGAATCGAATAGTGTCTTTTTTATGAAAAGTACTCATGCAAATTTGATATCTTGTCGCTATCTAGAGCTATGGCTATGAAATTAAACACATTTCACATTATGTGAAACCAATGGTAGAAATGATTGAAAGAAGTAATGACAACATTTATGTTTCAATTATAAATATTTCCCTTTTCTATCATTTCACTTCACCATTTATCAGATTTTTAGAACTTAAGTTTTTCTGCATTTTCTAAGAATTTGAATTCTAGAGCTGTGAAATTTGAAGATTGAAGTCGATCCCTAAGGTGATACAGTTGGTGAGCTATCTGGTGGTTTTAATTTCAGAATTTTTTGTAGAGTTCAGTGAATTGCAGAGAGTTCATTGTGTAGTAAGGGTTTGTGATAGACTAGTTTCAATATCGGTGTGAGAATTGGAAACAACACAAAAATAGATCAAAATGAGTCAAGAACTTTGCATTGCATCCTCTAGTGGGAGAAGTGAAGACACTGGTGAGGAGGAAAAGGGAAAAAAGAACTACTCAGATGAGTTCATGCAGTTGTTACCTAGTTCAACTCAAAATAGGAAGGTAAGTGCCGATGTCCTTCTAGATAATTTTTTTGATATAAGGGATGCTAGGTCTCCAAATTCATTTGGTTTTTCTTTGTACAATTATTTATTGAAGAATTACAATGAGGCTATCCCAATTTCAAACCCTTGGACTTGTGGTCTAGCAAAGCTATTAGTTCCAGATGTGTTCATAGATGTAGATTTTGTTTTAGAACTAGCCCATTCATATGACCCTCTGACACAAATCATCAAAAAGGATGATGGGACACCCCTAGTGACTTTAGATAGAAACTCATTCATGAAGGCATTTGGGTGTTACTTTCCCATGAGTAAAGAAGAAATTGAGAAATAGATATGTTAGGGAGACTAGGATTGCTACAACAATAATAAAAGAGAATCATGTTCCCAAGAAGATGAAAGGCCTTCTTGTGCCTATGCCAAGGGAAGTTCCATATTTCTACAAGGATTTAAATCACTATATTGAGATTGTTGCATATGCACTGCATAGATTGCTGTGAGTTGATGCTGGGAGGGATATGATTAGTTCTGATATCCTAATGATGGTACTAGATATAAAAATCCCCCATATCAATACAAATTATGATTATATCTAGTATATCATTGATAGAATGCATGATGGATTTGTGCAAATTTAGGACAAGAAAGGAAACCCTAAATTTCTACAGTATTAAGTGTTAATACATTTGATTTTGCATTTCAACTATCATATCATGGATTGTTTCAATCTGAGACCACAAATGATATTCCACAACCACCCCAATCCAATCTAATTTTGGATAAGAATATGGAGCTACACTTCAAAAGATCATGATTTTTGTGCTTTTGAAAATTGGATAGTGTATCCTATTCTTGTAGCCCTTGGAGTAGAGAAGACAAGGCTATCTATTCAAGTAATACAAATTTTGAGGCCATGTGAGACAGTGGACAAATGGCCAGGAGATCACAATTGGGATGACTTCTATTATGAATATAATTTCACAATGATGAGGGTGTATGGTTGTATTCACCCACCCCATATCATTCCATTTCATGTACCACCAAGGGTAGTAGCCATGGAATTCATCAGGCAACTCATCCTGACAGATAAAGAACACTTAGCTCCCTATAGGAAGGGAACCTTCACCCCAAGGAAGTTTAAGATATATGGTTTCACCATTGGAAAAGAGGCCATACAATTGGTAAATTCAAGGATAAACCATTACAGAATGCACATTTTTTTGTGCAGATATGTTGATTCAGAGGGATTTATTGCAACTTCTAGGAAAATTTTGACTCCTTCCATTCCTTTCAATAAGGAACATGAGCAAAAGGTGGAGTAAGACATGATAAAAAATATGATGGATGATGATTAAATAATTGAGAAGGCCAAAAATTTTAATGAACTAATGGACCTTGAGAGGTATATTAGGAGAAAAGGACTGAGTTTCAGTGGTTTTTCCCTAAATTAACCTACTTTGAAAGGCTGGATTCAATGATTGAATCATATAACCTCCTCTGAAATAGATTGGAAGATCTATAGGATGAAAGTGATAAGAAGAAAAAGAAATACTCTTCATCTAAGAATGAGGAGGAGAGTGACAAAGAGTACTATGTACCCATCCCACCTCCTATGGACCAACAAATTATGGGATACCAATCAGGGCAAGAGGAGCACCAAGCTGAAAATGTAGTGGACTTGAATCAAGTCCTAGAGGAAGAAAATATTGATGAGCCCCCACAAAAGAAACAAAGGATAGAAATAGGGGAACCATCATAGCAGAGGAGAAGAGATAGAATTGGAGCTCTTATCCCAGGAAATAGAGCTTATGATCATGAATTGAGGAAAATGATTAGGCAAGGGAAGAAATTACAGAAAGATGCTGATGAAGAAATAGAAATACACCTACAGACTTGCATTGATGAAAGGACCATCCATCAGTAATAATTCTTGAGTGATGATGAGTTCATCCACACCAAAGAATTTTGAGGAATTTCTTATCTAGAATAAACATAGGTTGGTGAAAGAGAAATTGAAACTAAAGGGAGGAGCCCTAGTCACTGAAGAAGCTTTGCAAGAATTGCTAAACTATGACCCTGAGTATGAACAAATGACTCCTGAAGAGGCAAGACAACTGGTCAAATCCAGTGGGATGCTACTAGTAGAAGGCTTGTACTTAGCATCAAATTTCATCATTGATCAAGTTAGAAAATAATCAGACATGAAATTTTCCTCAGAGATCTAAGTAGGGGACATGATCAAGGGATTTGGATACAATCCAAAGTCCCAAGCATTAGCCATGTAGAGCATAGCTCCTAAAGATGACAAGCCCTCCATGATGAGAATTGAAGATAAAATGGTGGGCAATCAGATCATATAGTCAGTATAGAACACATGATACTTGGAGATATCCCAAGTGCTCACTCAATTTGCACAACTCAATGAACAAAAAATAGTTCAATTATCAGAGACAATTAGAACAATGACAGATGAGAGGAGTGCAATAATACATGATAGGGAGCTATGAAAGATGCAACTTCATGCTAATAATAAAATGATTAAAGAGTTGCAGAAACAACTACAAGAAACACCTAAGGTTTCTTAAGTAGAGCCAAAAGAGGCCAACATTGAGGAAGTCCAAATAGAACCAGTAGTTGGGGATACAGAGATGAGGGTCAGTGAGCACAATGGTATTGTTTTAGGTGCACTTTCCCAAATTTTGTAGCATAGAATCTAAATTTTGAAAGATAAAGAAGATGTGATTTTTTATGCCTATAATAAGTTACCATGGCTACATTCAGAGGTTACCAATTATGTAACCATTTTGAACACTTATTATGGAAATTGGTTAGTTAGGACAAGTCTTTTTGAGAGGTTGGCTTCACTGCATCCTTTAAGGGATGATTTGCTTGAGATAGTGGTCCAAGTCAATGAAGAGATGGAACAGATAAGGTTTACCCTATCATTTTTTAAGTGAAAGTTCAATTAGATAGAGGCCAAGATGAAAATGTTTGGGTCTAGTTATAACAGGTTTTTACCCTCTATTAGAATAGAGGATGATTAGATAAAGCCAATAGGAGCATGGATCACCGAATTTGATAAGGTGATGCCAAATTTAAACATTTATATATCGGATGATGGAGAATTGGATATGGACATGTTTAATAAGCTGTTAGATGATGCCTTTAAGGCTGAGACAAAATCTTCCAGATTTGTGACAGATGTCAAAGGGATCACTGATGTTAAACGGGACAGATTGAAAGAAAATCTATGGAGCATTCAAAGCTTCAACTGCCCTACTGATGCAAAGGTCACACCATGGGACAACCTAAAAAAAAAAAAGAAGAAAAAGGCTACTGACATAGATCTTGACATCTTGGATACAGAGTAAAGGACACTTGGAAATTGGTCAATCAGCACAGGGAGGCTAAAAATCTTGAAGACTAGTGTAGGTTAGCCTAGAATGGTGGTCACTATATCTTGGAATAAATATCTGATGTTATACTGAACAACTATAGACAAAGGTACATGATTTCACAAGAAGACAAAGTGCAAATCAGATCTTATTCTATAAATTTGTCTAGCCACCGCTTGGGTGCTTATTGTAATTTTTCTTTTCTATGTTTTTAGGGTTAGGTCTCCAAATCATCCAAAGCTTGTTGCATCCTTATCTTAAGGATTCCAAGATGATTTGAGACTATAAATATGTCATTATAACCTTTTGTTAGAGAGTTGGAAGTTTTAATAGAATTACAAGGTAGACTAAAAGTTATGTTTGAGCCTTTGTACTATCTGTCTATCTATATGTATTGGAAGCTTTGAGACATCAATTAAATATTTTGCAATCTCTTTTCTTCATCTGAATTGTCTCTTTTCATTTCTATTATTGTTTTCATGAGTTTATCTATAAGGCATTTAAGCACACTGATCATAAGGTGATTGTGCAGTTACTTGTAAGTTCCTTCAAGGAAGGATTAAATTGTTTCAAGTAACCCCAAGGAACATAACAGTAGTTTAAAGATTTGATGATAAACTTATATGAAGAGAATAGTTTATAAGTTATTATGTCTTTGTTTGCAAGTATTTATGTTGATCACCTTACTGTAGATTTTTACAAGATATTGACTCATAGCCCAGGGATTAGGCACTGGTTTTTGTTTTTCTAAGTAATTGATTTACAATCCAATATTTTCAAATTACTTAATCATATACACACTGCAAAAAACATATCATTCCATTCATGTAATTGTATTCTTAGGATACAGTTCAATTTTTTGATTCTTTGAAGATAGGATCATTAGGTTGCCCCTCCTAAAGTCAAAAGGAACAAGGATGAAAATCCTTATATCATTGGTTTATGTTATCAAGACTATAGCCTGGCTTAGAGTACTCTATTTAAAACTAATTCTTAAAATATCCAAGGTACTTTATAAGTTGTTACAGTGAGGTCAGAAGTAACTAGCCAGTGATTGAACCAATCCACTAAATATATAGGCTGAGGAATCAATAATTGTTCATTAGGTAATACCTGCCTGAGTTTGTGGAGCTCAAAAAAGGAGGTGATAATAGGCATCCCTAGTATTATCAAATACCTCATCAATTAGACTTTCTCTTGTATAAAAGGGAGTTTTAATTCAAGTATGCAAGTATAATATCATTTTAAGATAGTTCTAGAAGAAAAAAGAGCTAAAAAATTGGTGACTCCATTGGGGAATTAAAAGGATTCTTATCCAAAATCTCTGGTTGTTTAGAATCATATTTATAGTTGTGGTTGCCAAAATCATTTTGATAGTATTCATTTATCCCAAATAACTGTTGTGTGGCGACTCTAAAGTTAAATCTCTAAGATCATAAAAAAAAAAGTAAAGTGAACATCTTTCAAAATGAATACTAGGTCAAAAACAAAAGGGAATCCTGAGGTTGCATTAGATAATGAAATCCCAATAACTTCAAGAATGGAGATGTCTTGGAGGAAGAAAAGAAGTCAAGTAACTATTGATGAAACTCCTCCAAGAAGTAAATAAAGTGATAATAGGAGAGAGGAGGGTAGTTATCATTCTAATCATGAAGGTAATACTTCAGAGTATGAAGAAGCTCCAGAGAGAGGATTGGAGGCACTTGTACCTACCTCCACTTCTAGTGAAAGAGAGGGAACTGCGACTATAAGCTTAGGTTCTGAAGTTCCTACTAATGAACTCGCTGAAGAAGAAAGGATTTTGATAAAAAGATTAGCCCTTGTTCAGCAGAGAAAAAGAGAAAAGGATTTTTAAAAGAAAAAAGATGATAGAAGGGATGTCGACAGAACTAGAAGAAGATACTTAAGACATAAAACTATAAGAAATACTAAGAGGTATCAAAGAGACCAAGAAATACCTACTACTTACAAAGCTTCTAGTTCACAAAGTTTAAGGATAAAGGTAAACAAAAGATCACTGAAAGAAAACTTGAAGAACCAAAAGTTCATAAGGCTCTTATAGAGAAGATGTCCAAATTGGATATTGATATTGAAAGATTAAAAATAGTGAAGGAAACCATGGAAAAAATGCTAGAAAAGGCAGAGGTGGAAGCTGCAACAATAGAAATTAAAAAGAAAATAGATTTTTTGCATTCTTCAAAATATTCCTATGCTGGAAATGAGAATACAACATCTTTTAAAACAAAAGCTACTACTTTCAAAGAGACTGATAATTTTCAAAGGAAACCATTTCATCCTGAAAGGTATAAGAAATTTATTTTCATTGGTATTCTTGGATACCCAAATGCATTTCCAAAAGATGTGGGTGATGTGGGGGAAAAGCTCCCAAATTTTACAGGTAATAATGTCATCTTTTGTGAAATACATTTAAGAAAGTTCATTGATTTTGTTGATGATTTGAATATCACTCATGAAGATGTTTTGTTGAAGACTTTTGTTCAGTCTCTAGTAGAGGATGCTAGAGAGTGGTTTAGAATTCTTTCTAATTGTTACGTTGCTTCCATGGATGAGTTGATTGAGTTATTTAATGACCAAAATGGTGATAAGACAAATAAAGGGTTCTTTCTGAATGAGTTCAATAACATCAAAAAGAACAATAATGAAGAGGTCACTGAGTTCGATACCAGATTCTAAAGAGCTATGCATAAGTTATTTCAAAAGATAAGGCTGGATGAAGAGGTATGTCTAGGAACCTATTTAAATGCTTTTGATTCTAAAATGGGTTATGCTCTAAGTGATAAAAACCCTAGAACTCTTACTGATGCTTACAAGATAGTAGTAAATATTGAGATGAATAGAAGGGTGTCTGGTAAAATGAATAGGAGAGATGATGCAAAGTTTAGTATGAGTAACCTAAAGGAACTAGAATATAAAGAGTATAGGGATCCTCAAAATAATAGGCCTTCCTATAATAATAATAATTCTTATTACAATCCTCAAAATAGAATGCAAAATCATCCTTACAGTACTCAGTTAAAGGATGGGAAGCCTATTGCTCCACTTAGAAAAGAAAAATATGAAAATAGAACTCCAGACCCCTTGCATAAAAATTTTGTCCATTTGTGCAATGATGAATTTTGGTGTGAGGTTTGTGAAGCCCCACACAACCCTAATTTTTTTTTTGTTTCCTTAGATTTGAAATCCAATGAAGAACAAGGAAATGATGAAAGTGAACAATGTGATTATAATATGATAAATGCTTACTCATGTCATGATGTAGAATCAGATAATGAGATTGAAAATCAAGATTCATATGGTTCACAAGGAAATGTAGAGTTTCATCATCAACAAACTTTGTCAGACAGTGAAGTAGAAGAAATAGATGACCATGTGAGATGTTATGCACAAAATAACCAAGACCTTCCATTGGTTAAAAAAGCTTCAGATGAAGAGAAAGAAATAATTACTATAGATCTAGTGAATAAATATAGAAGCAATTATCACTTAAGAAATAGAGTAGTTGGTGGTTCTGGTAGTCAACCATCCGGTGTCTTTGTTAAAGAACATAAAACAGACACCAAATATGTACAAAAGAAACATGGACCTGGGGAAAATGAAAATAAACCTAAGGTCAAGATTGTAACTAAAGCCATAGAGCCTATTGTTGTACAAGGAGGAAAAGAAAAAGTACAAGAAGCAAGTTCTTCTTCTCTTAAGGTAGAAAACAAAAATTCCAAAAAATAAGAACCAACTCTGAACATACAGATTGAGGAGACTAACATTATTGTTGAAAAACAAAAGACCTCAGATGTAAAGTATACTCGAGTGGGTATGGGACACTAATTATCTAAAATGACAGTAAAATTTACATTTTTAAAAATGATGAGAATCAAATAACACAAAGAAAAGGTTCTATCACTATTAAACAATGTACCTATAGTTAAAGTTTAAAGTCCAAAAAATGTTGAAAAGAGACCAAATAACAAAGGGAAGGAAACATAAATAATGACATCTGAAATTCCTTAGATTTTCTTAAACACAACTTCTTCTCCTAAGATTGTTGACCAATTCTTTCTGAAACTGGTAATTAATGGAAAGATGCTTAAAAACTGTATGATTGACTGGGGAGCATCAAACAATGTCATGCTAGTATAAATTATGAAGTCTATGGGACTACAAGTGGACACTCCTCATGGTAGATGTCAAGCAGTGGATTCTAGAGAAGTCCCTATTATTGTTACAATTGAGGCTATGCCCTACAAATCAGTAGTATGCCTTGATGTGGTTCTAACTATGAATTTTCTTGTTGTGGATATACCACCACACTATGGGATTTTACTATCTAGAAAGTGGAGTGCTTCAATGGGGGGCAACATACAGTGTGATTTATCATATGCTACCTTCAACATTGCTATAAATAATGTTAGAGTGTTAAGAGTGGGAAGAACCCCTCACATGATTGAATGGTATGAAGACACTAACATGAATTGTTATATAGATATGGATATGGAGAAATTCAGAATGCTAAAGAGTAATCATCATCAATGTAAAAATATTGATCCTCTAGGTCAAGAGTTGATTGTATAAAATAATGGATTATGGAAGATGTATTTTGATGGAGCTTGCTCAAAGAAAGGATTAGGAGCTGGTGTATTACTTGTGTCTCCATCGGGTACAACTTTCAAATATTCTTTTTTTCTAGCCTTTCAATGTACAAATAATACTGCAGAGTATGAGGCTTTGTTTTTATGGCTAGAAATTGCCATTAAACATGGAATCAAATGTTTAAAGGTTAATGGTGATTTTGAATTAGTGGTAGCCCAAATTAGATCCAAATATGCAGTGAAAAATGATAGATTAAAGATGTACAAATATCTTATTTGGGATCAAATATTTGAAATGTGTGATGTCTTTGATATAAGTTGGATAGAAAGGTCTAAAAATATAATGGCAGATTTCTTAGCAAATGTTGCTCTGAAAACTGATGATCAGACCTTGCATGGGGTGTTAATACTTGAAGTTAAGACACGACCAATTGTTTCGAACAACATATACCAAGATATTTTGTGATTCATTCAATGTCTGGATGATTACGAGAATCAATATATAGATTGCAATACATTACTTGAAAATGATAATGGAAAAGACTATGTTTTAGGAAATGAGGTTGTCCAGTTAAGTTCCAATCAGATTCCTAAGGGTTTGGTTGAACTTGAAGCATTTTTCAGTAGTCAAAATGATCACTCAACAAGAATAAGCAATGCTAAGATTGAGGACTTGGAGGAAATTAACTTAGGATAAGAAACTAGTCCTCAAGTTGTATACATTGGAAAAGGTTTAGATTCCCACATAAGAACAAATTTAATCAAACTATTGAGAAAATATAAGAATGTTTTTGCATGGTCATAGGAAGACTTAAAAGCTTATAGGGAAGACCTTTTTCAGCATGAGATTTCACTAAAATATGAGGTGAAACCATTGAGGCAAAAATAGAGACCTATTAATCCTTTGCTGGCCCCTAAGATGCAACAAGAGTTGATGAAGTTAAGAGATGCTGGGATTATCCAGCCCATCAGACACTCAACATGGGTTTCAAATCTAGTGCCTATAAGACAAAAGAATGGTGATATCAGGTTATTTGTAGATTTCAAAAATTTGAATATTGCTTCACTAAAAGATAACTATTCTTTACCTATCATGGAAGCAATGTTACACAAAGTAACTGGTTGTGAGCTACTCTCAATGATGGATGGTTTCTCAGGCTACAACCAAGTTTTAGTGAAGGAATCAAAGCAGTACAAGACTACCATTACCATTCCATAGGGAACTTATGTCTATATCAGAACTCCCTTTGGACTGATAAATGCAGGAGCAACTTTTCAATGAGCCATGGATATTGCCTTTAAGGAATTCATTGATTTATTCATGGTTATCTATCAGGATGATCTAACTGCATACTCTAAAAAAGCTGAGGATCATTGTGAACACCTAGGTAAAATTTTGAACAAAGCTCTAGAATATGGTGTTTCATTAAATCCTAAGAAATGTCATTTTGTAGTACAAGAGGGGAAGTTTTTGGGACACATAGTGTCTAAAGATGGAGTAAGAATAGACCCTGAAAGGATAGAAGCAATCCAGAAAGTCACTGCTCCAAAGAATTTGAAAGGAGCTCAATCTTTCTTAGGAAAGATTAATTTTGTCAGAAGATTCATAGCAAAATCTATAGAGATTGTCAAACCTATCATAAAATTGTTGAAGAAGGATGCAAAGTTTAATTGGAATGAAGAAGCTTAAATGACATTTGAGAGAATAAAGAAGGTGATGAAGGATTTGAGCATCCAATAGCCTTTTATAGTAAATATATTCAAGTTGTAGAGTTAAATTGTGAGATAATGGAGAAGCAAGCATATGCTTTAGTGAAAGAAATAAAGTATTTTAGGCCATATTTGGTCTATGCCAAGGTACAATCATATGTTACTCACTCAGTAGTAAAGGATATTCTGACTCAGTCAGAAGTGACAGGTAAGAGGTGTAAGTGGATAAATAAAATTCAGGAATTTAACCTTGAATTCCACACTACAAAGTTTATAAGAGGTCAGGGTTTGGAAAAAATAATGACAAAGGATAATTGGGATTTAGTGCAAGTGAATGATATAGAGACACATGATCAGACAGTTACAAGTATAGAAAGATGACCATTTTATGCTGACATTGTGTACTTTTTAAAGAATGCAAAGTGTCCTGATGCTATGATTGATAATCAAAAGAGAAGTCTCAAATTACAGGCGTAGAAATACACCTTATTCAAAGGAGATTTGTATTAGAAAGAAATAAATGGTGTATTTTTGTTATGTTTAGATCAGAGCTAGTCTAAGAAATTTTTGAATGAGATGCACGCAGGGGTGTGTGGAGGTCATTTTTTTGCCAAGACCACTGCCCACAAAATTCTAAGGGCCGTATACTATTGGCCCAATTTATTTAAGGATACATATGCATATGTCAAGAAATGAGAGCCTTGTCAGAGGTTCTCAAATAAGCTCAAATTTTTAGGAGCCTTGTTGCTAAATCCAGTAAGTGCTAAAGCCCCTTTTACTATGTGGGGAATTGATTTTATTGGTGAATTTGCAGAGAAATCCAGTGGAGGAAACAGTTGGATACTTATAGCCACTAACTATTTTACAAAGTGGATTGGAGCCATCCCTACAAAAAAGGAAACAAGTAAGGTGGTCACTGGATTCTTAATGGATAATATTCTAACTAGATTTGGTGTACCTACAAAACTAGTAATGGATAATGCCATGTATTTTAGGTCAGATGAGATAATAGACTTCTGTGATAAGAATGGGATTGTAATTTCATATTCATCTCCATACCACCCATAGGCAAATGGACAAGCTGAATCTAGTAGCAAAAGTATTTTGAACATACTGAAAAGGACCCTTGAGAAGAACAAGAGCATGACATACCAAATTAAGGTTAGCACTCTGGGCTGATAGAATAATAGTTTAAAAAGCAATAGGCAAGTCTCCATTTGAATTGGTGTATGGTTTACATTCAAGAATGCCTATAAACAGTCTATTTCCAGTATATCAGTTCATGCAAGAAGAGATGTTGGATATTTTTTATATCATATAGAATAGAATGATTTAATTGGAAGGTTTGGATGAAACAAGAAAAGATAGCCAAAGAGAAAACATTAAGTTACAACAAAAAATGAAATATCTGTTTGATAAAAGGGCTACTGATAGAAAATTCCAACCTGATGACCTATTTCTTCAATGGAATGTAAGAGTAGAGGATAAAGGAAAGCACAAAAAATTTGAGTCCTTATGGCTTGGGCCATTTGTTATTTCACAAAGCTTTGGAAAGGATTCTTATCCGCTGAAGAACATGGACGGAGAAGATTTTGAATTGCCAGTGCATGGGCAATTTCTGAATCCTTTCTTCACTTGAAAAAATAAATTTTTATGCACAAGTAAGTATTTTATATACTGTATATAGTTTCTTTCAGTTGTGTGTTTCCCTTCTGCAGTAGGTTAGTCAATGTTGCCTTCATTTTTTGAAGAGAACCAGAGATTCTAAGATTCTTTTCCATAAAATATGTTTATTCATCCTCAGATAGAGCCACTGTTGGTTGTATTTCTAGTTTTTTTAGTCTACCCTAAAAATTTTGATGTCCTAAGTATTGTCCTTGCTTAGAATTTGAAAAATGTCTAGAATTGTGAACTTTTCCTTTGAAAATTGATCGGTCTCATGTCAAAATCTGGGAAATGATTAAAAAACCATAATTCCTAGGTTTCTCTCTATCCAAAATTGGTCTAAACCCTAGCTATCTAAAAAATCTTTCTATTTTTGAGTTACCTTTTTCATGACTTAAGTATTTTTATGTCATATGTTATTTTTCCTTTAGTCGCTGAGTCTCCTTATAAAAAAGGAATATGCTATATCTTACTAAGACTAAGCAACTTCCCTTTAGTCAGGTTGTCTCTTGAAGAAAATAATATTCCCTTAAACAATAAGTGATCATGAGACAACTGTCCAATTGAAGAAGATCTAATGGCTAGTCAGGAAGTCTCCAGTTTAAATGAGAGTTAACTATTTTGTGCAGCGACTTTGAGTTTTAATAGTCACGAGATCTCCAGATGTAACACAGGTTTGAATTGTTAAGTTAAAGGTTAAGTTCCCTTCAGTCGCTTTATCTCATGAAAGTAGACGGTTAAGTCAAAAGATCTGGAGATTAAATAACAACTGTTGATTAAGGTTTTAATCTGATGATAGTTGGGTGATCTCATGACAAATCGTGGAGTTAGAAATAAATCAAGTGACTATGAGTTTTAACAGTCGTGTGGTCTCCAGAACAAACCAAAGTTAAAGAAAGGTTAAAATCCTTCAGTCATCAGGTCTCAGTAAAAGATACGAGTTAAGTAAATAATCAAGAGATCTAGCAATAGCCGTTAGATTTAAAATAAATCTACGGTGGTCTCCAAGTCACCAGAAGAAATGGAAAAGTGAAGAAAAGTTAGGTGATCATGAGACAAGGAAGGAGATCAAGACATGTGTCCAAGAGATGATGCATAGTTTAAAAGGTTAATGGTCGCTAAGTCTCATGAATAATTAGGGTTTTCCAAAAGAATTAGGAGACTTAGCGAAGACCGTTGGATGCAGAGAAAAGTAAGATCAATGGTAGTCGGGAAGTCACTTGATGAAATATAAAAACACAAAAAGATTCAGCGATAAAGAGATTAAACATATAGTCGCATAGTCTCCAAATGTTAAACCATAGCAGTTAAAGTGAGTTACAAAATACATTCAGTCTCCAGATCTTGTGAGTTAACTACAGTTGGTGATTCTATCAAGTGACAATGAGATTGCTCAGTCGCTAGAAGTAAAACCATGGTTAAGGTAAATGATAGTTCATAGCTGCTATAAGGTACAAAAGCTAGCCAATGAGAAAAAGAGGAGTTTTACTATGGTGGAAAAGAGTAGCTAAGTTGTAATCAATGCTGACAAATCAAAATATATTTCATTCGAATAGAATAGGGTTTTTCTATTAAAAGTACTCGTGCAAATTTAATTTCCTGTCCCTATCAAGAGCTACGGCTATGAAATTAAACACATTTCATAGTATGTGAAACCAATGGTAGAAATGATTGAAAGAAGTAATGAAAGCATTGATGTTTCAATTATAAATATTTGCCTTTGTTGTCATTTTACTTCACCAGTTATCAAATTTTATGAACTTATGTTTTTTTGCATTTTCTGAGAATTTGAATTCTAGAGCTATGAAATTTGAAGATTAAAGTTTATTTCTTAGGTGATATAGTTGGTGAGCTATCTGGTGGTTTGAATTTTAGAATTCTTTGCAGATTTCAGTGAATTGCAGAGAGTTTAGTGTGTAGTAAGGGTTTGTGAGAGACTTATTTCAATATCATAGTGAGAATTGGAAACACGACAAAAACACAACAAGATGAGTCAAGCACTGAGCATTGCATCCTCCAGTGGGAGAAGTGGAGACACTGGTGAGGAGGCAAAGGGAAAAAGGAACTACTCAAATGAGTTTGTGTAGTTGTTACCTTGTTCAACTCAAAATAGGAAGATAAGTGTCGATGTCCTTCTAGATAATATTTAATATAGGTCCTAACTGGGATGAATTCTACTTGTAAGATAAAATATATATAAATGGTGGAGGTGGGTTGAGGTTTGATTGATGTTAAGTGTTGAAATGTAAAGAGATTGAATATTCTATCTTACAAAAATGTAAAGGGGGATGGAATTAGATGTGTTTATTAAGAAGATATAATGTATTAAGGATGATAGATTGATTATCTTTGGAATGTAATGCAAAGTTTCCTAGAAATGTATTGAATCCATTAACCTTAACTGAGTTATATTGATTAACTATTGCAATTGTGATTAAGGAGAATATAAGATTTTCCTTTTTTACCCTCAAATGCACAAATGGGAGATCCAAGTTGATCAACCCAAGAGAAGGGTTAATGCACAAATGAATCAACTATTTGTAAAGGAGAATAACAAAGGAGATACCTTAAATTCTATTAATTATATGCATGGAAATGATATATGATAGTAATTGAAGAGATAGGAGAAATGCACTAACCTTGAAATATTGCAGATCAAAGAATGTTGTTTTCTAAGGTCTGTAGACTGTTTCTGGAAAAACTGACAGTTGATACCAAACCAAAATGCAGAGATGAACAAAAACCAAAAATTATTTTCCATTGTGATTTCATCATATGAAAAAGGTTGACCTTGACCCACAAATGTCAACCCTGACCCAATAATCTTGACCCTGACCTGCACAGATCTGAAAGTGACTCTGTTCGCGGATCCTGAAAGTTTGCCGAAAAGGGTATCCAGATATGGGTTCAAATCCACTATTTTGTACCTATACCTGCAAGAAAAAGGAGATTTTTTGTTGTGGGGGAGGGGTTTGCCTTGGTCAAACCCCAGTTTTGGAATTAACCTTAAATATATGTAATTGAAATTGCAAAAATGGACAAAATAAATGCATAAATTCACCTTGCTTGAAAAAGTCCTTGTGGCAGATTCGAATCCTTGAATCCACAAGTATACTTCAAATGTAGAATGTAGAAAGGTAGGATGTCTTCAATCTCTTGATTTTTGATCTCCAACACCAAGTCTTGAATGGGTTCTTGAATTTGGAATAGGCTTGGAAGAATGTAGATGGAGAGATCGCCAAAAGGGCACCTTGTAGCTTCAATCCTTCAATGGCCTCCAATGGATCTCCTTCATGAAAATGGATAATTGAATGGATGAATTCTTGCTTGAAATATTGCTTTATTTCTTGCTTGAACTTCACTTGATAATGCTTGATCTCAATTTGGAATGATTGATTAGAAGACTTCCTTTGCTTGATGATGGTTAGAGAAAATGAGAGAGAAAACTTCCCTTTTATATGGAATTAGGGAACAATCTCCTAAGGAGGCCTACATAGGAGGATTAAATTCCCATTAAAGCCTTTACCCCTAGGAGAGGACCTATATTAAATATAATTTAGGAATCAACATTTTCGAACCCGAGATAGCCGACCCAGAAGTGGGAAATACTTTTTGCAAAGGCTGACCTCCTGAAACTGCAAGACCCTAGTATCTGAATCCTAGGTCAAGGTTGAGGTTGACCCTAACCTAGGTCAGGGTCGAGGTCGACATAGACCTAAAATGTTGACCTTGACCCTGAAGCCCAGAATCACCATTCTGCATTCCAGAATATAGAAATCAGGCCAAACAGGAGTGGAAAGAGGAACAAAATAGGGAGGAAGCCATGTCAAGATCAGGAACCCATTCAAGGTGCTTTCCATGACCCCAAACCACTTACTTGGAAGGATAAACATGTCTACAATGGAAGTGCTTCCATTTTTTGACTACAGATTTAGCCCCCACTTTAGCAAGAGTATGAGCTCAACACAAACTCTTGGTAAAGGAGAATATACAAAAAAGACAACCTTATTGAAATCAGAAGGGATAAAGAAACCCTCAAGCCCCTAGGGGAATTAAGTCTTTATCAACCCTAAGATCATGATAAGAGAGAAATCACTTAGTAGAGAGAGAAAAGGGGTGTGATTATCTCACCCAATGAGAACTTATGTCTCATTGTGAACCGCACAAAAAGTGCAACTAGAAAGATGGAATTGAACTGCCTAGTGAATGTTGCTACTCACTAGTCAACCCATCAGGGAGATTTGTTCTTAAAGGGATCAAATTATTGTAAATTGAAAACTGGCGGGATCAAGAGATCCATGTAAATTTAAAATGGAGGGATCAAGGGATCCTTGAAAAGAATGTTTGACCATGCTTTAAGGACTAGTTTCTTTTAATCCATAAAGGGAAAAGTTTGTATATCTTGAAAACTATTTTGCACATGCATGTGTGTGAAAAAGTGAGTAGAGTGTATGCCCCCACATTAAAGTCATTGCTAACACTTTAACAGGAGCAATGGTTTCAACAGAAACATTAGCAACTCTGTGGATTACGTTTCCACTGTGAGATGCCCCCAAAGGAAGACAAATCAAGGGAAATAAAACATAAACATACATAAGAACACAAAAGGGATCTACCTAATGTGGGGTCAGTATGATCATAAGATAACATGTACATAGAAATATAATATTATTGCAAATTAATTGACATCATTCCCCAAATAAAGTAGAACTACAATCACAAAGGAGGAAAGAAACTTAAGAATTACAAAGAGGAATCTTTTCAGACCACAATATGGAGACCAAAAAGAATTAGTGCTACCATGTCAAGAATCAAAGTAGATTGTACAAGGAAAAAAATTACAAACAATAGCACTAGTACAAAATAACATGAAACAACATATAGAAGAATGTAGATACATATGGAAGAATTGAACAATGGTTGTGATTCTTTAATCACCTTATACCAACAGAGTAAAAAGGGTCATACAAAAGAATCTAACAAACATTTAGAAACACATTACAGGGGAAGCACATAACAACATATAAACACAAACAAGACTACCATAAAGGATGAGCCAATCATACATGTTTTCAACCTTCCCCATCTTGGCTTATGTTATTTAGGGTAGGTGGGAAACTCGCAAGAGGGACTATATCCAATATAGTAGGAATGATAGCCAGTTCCAAACAAGGATCCTCTTGATAATCACAATGCTCAATACTAGGTGTAATTGTTAATTGAGTTGAAAGCATATGAGGTAAATCATTATCAAGATCAACTGTCTCATATTCATCACTAAGATCAATAGGCTCATCGAGACTATCCTCCTCATCAAGGTTGATTGAAATAGGATCCAGGATGCGAATATGATCATCATACTCATTTGTCTTAACATCATGAATATTAACATCCAACGCATCAGGCATCGATTGATTGATGGTAGCTAAGGAATTTTGAATCATAGAAGCACGGGCTCTAGCATTAGCTCTACACTTCTTACGACGTTCATTGGCAGATTTTTTATGTTTAACTTTATTTGGTAAATGTTGAGAACTAGGAGGAATAAAAATAGGTTCCTTCATAGGCTCTATAGGAGGATTCTCAATAGGTTTTAATGGAAGGGTAGGAATTTGATCAATTTTATTAGCAGCAATGGGTAAAGGAGGTATTGCAGGAGTAGGCAAAAGACCACGGTTGGAATCAATCTGAAGCATACTTAACTCAGCAATTTTGCGATGTTTGTAAGCTTGATATGAGTGAAAGATATTATTAGGGCATGAAGGGAATGAATTAGGTAATGAGGGCCAAATAAAATTGAGAGTAGCACAATCTCTAGGCCTAGAAGGTTGAAACAAACTATGATTAATCATTTTGACTTCTCCATTATGAATGAATTTAAGACATTTATGAATGGGAGAAGTGATAGCATGCATAGCAGTTATCCAGGGTAAACCAAATTTGATTTGGAATTGATCAGAAGTAGGAATAATGATGAAGGTAGAATCTATAACTTTCCCATAAAGTTCAATAGGTAAATTAATAGAACCAAGTGTAGGATAAAGAAATCCATTACAAGTTTGGATCCATGCATCAGATGAGTCATAAAAATCATGTTGTAAGCCTTTCATAAAAAGATTTTCCTCAGTAATAATATTGATTAAAGATGTGGGATCAACTAAACAACCACAAGTAGGTATCTTAGCAATCCTAGCATAGATATAAAGGGGACCATCGGGAGCCTTAATTGTTTTAGAATCATCAAAGGTAATTGAAAGTTCCCTAAGTCACTTATCCTTAGTTTGTTTTTTATTTTTAGGTGGAATTGGAAGTTGAAGTAGAGGTGAAGTATCTTAAACAATAAGTTGAGATGGCGCAACACTCTCCACATGATTAACAATGTTATTAAGATCATCTAGCTTTGAATCAAAAACAATGTCTACAAAAGATGTTTGAGCTACAGTATTAGTATCATGTGTAGGTAAAGGATTGGTATATATTTGAAGGTTTTGATTAGGAGAAATGGATTTATTCCCATTACCATCAAAATTATCAATAGACAAAGCTTTAGAATCAAATAATTCTTGAATCTTATGCTTTAGAGAGTAACATTTTTCAGTGTCATGGCCATTCTGGCGATGGTATTGGCATAAAGCTTTAGAATCAAAGGATTTTGAAGCTATCGTGGTAGGAAGAAGAGGTCGAATAGGAGGCAAAGTAATCATGCTAGCACTTAACAACCTACTCATTATATAATGTAAATTTTTAGAGAGAGGATTAAATGTACTATTCATACGGAAAATAGTGGATGTAGGAGCATTATTAGATGTAGCCACAACTTGATCATCAACCGTATTCATCTATTTATTAATCTTGACATAGTTGTTAGGTTTTTGAAACTTATTAGGATTAGGAGAATTTTCACCCTTATCAATTGGAACAGGAGCCATTGGAGTGTTGCTCTTAAACTGACTCACTTGTAATTGATAATGGTGAAGTGCTGCACATAATTGTTGAAAGGAGGTAAATTCAGTAAGCAGAATTTTATCCCTAATATCTTTTTGTAAATTTGAAATAAACATATGTTGAATA
>MU226874.1:976935-994834 GCA_018584345.1 Thuja plicata
GAGGAGTATAAGTAGGAATACTAGGTAGAGGAACAGAAGAAGGTCCTATACTAGTGACAATAGGTATGACCCCTAACTCTTGAGCTTCTTGAGCTAAAGGCTTAACATTCAAATTCACAAGGTGAGTTATACTACGCAAGAAATTAATACCTTTATCATTATCAAGGAGAAATTTCTTAAGAGACTTTATGGCTTGGATAGAATCTTGATTATGGTTTTCTTGGATAAGCCAATTTCCCATTTTATCAAGTTCGGTTGAAAGATTTTGCACTTGTTCAGGAGGAACCCTTAAAGCTTCATCTTCATCATGAGATGAGTAAGAAGAGTTATTCTCCATGGAAGGATTGGAATCATGAGTTATTCAATTGTCATCCAGGATCCTAAGGAAAGGAGAGGAAGACTCAAGATGAAAGGAACCCATAAGTCGATGAATTCTTCTAACCAGGATACTATAAGTAGTACTAAATGTGATGAATCTCATACACCAATACAACGCCAATGAACTAACACAAAATTTTGATTTATTGAATTGAAATGCAATTTTGAAAGAACATGCAAGATCTAGCATAAACAATGTAAATCTAACACCAAAAAGAAAGAGTTGTCTATCACGGGTTCACCAAAATGTAAGATAAAATATATATAAATGGTGGAGGTGGGTTGAGGGTTGATTTATGTTAAGTGTTGAAATGTAAAGAGATTGAATATTCTATCTTACGAAAATATAAAGGGGGATGGAATTAGATGTGTTTATTAAGAAGATATAATGTATTAAGGATGATAGATTGATTATCATTGGAATGTAAAGAAAAGTTGCCTAGAAATGTATTGAATCCCTTAACCTTAATTGAGTTATATTGATTAAGTATTGCAATTGTGATTAAGGAGAAGATAAGATGTTCCTTTTTTACACTCAAATGCACAAATGGGAGATCCAAGTTGATCAACCCAAGAGAAGGCTTAATGCACAAATGAATCAACTATTTGGAAAGGAGAATAACAAAGGAGATACCTTAAATTCTGTTAATTATATGTATGGAAATGATATATGATAGTAACTGAAGAGATAGGAGAAATTCACTAACCTTGAAATATTGCAGATCAAAGAATGCTATTTTTTGAGGTCTGCAAACTATTTCTAGAAAAACTGACAGTTGATACCAAACCAAAACGTAGAGATGAACAAAACCCAGAAATCATTTTCTATTCTGATGTTGTCTTATGAAAAAGGTCTTCCTTGACCCACAAATGTCAACCCTGACCCAATAATGTTGACCCTGACCTGCACAGATCTGAAAGTGACTTTGTTCGCAGATCCTAAAATTTTAACGAAAAGGGTATCCAGATCTGGGTTCAAATCCACTGTTCTATACCTATACTTGCAAGAAAAAAAGAGATTGTTTATTTTGGGGGAGGGGTTTGCCTTGGTCAAACCCTAGTTTTGGAATTAACCTTAAATATATGTAATTGAAATTGCAGAAATGGACAAAGTAAATGCATAAATTCACCTTGCTTGAAAAAGTCCTTGTGGCAGATTCAAATCCTTGAATCCACAAGTATGCTTCAAGTCTAGAATGTAGAAAGGTAGGATGTCTTCAATCTCTTGCTTTTAGATCTCCAACACCAAGTCTTGAATAGGTTCTTGAATTTGGAATAGGTTTGGAAGAAGGTAGATGGAGAGATCGCCAAAAGGGAACCTTGTAGCTTCAATCCTTCAATGGCCTCCAATGGATCTCCTTCATGAAAATGGATACATGAATGGATGATTGCTTGCTTGAAATATTGCTTGATTTCTTGCTTGAAATTCACTTGATAATGCTTGATCTCAATTAGGAATGCTTAATTAGAAGACTTCCTTTGCTTGATGATGGTTAGAGAAAATGAGAGAGAAAACTTCCCTTTTATATGGAATTAGGGCACAATCTCCCAAGGAAGCCTACATAGGAGGATTAAATTCCCATTAAATCCTTTAACCCTAGGAGAGGACCTATATTAAATATAATTTAGGAATCAACGCTTTGAAACCTGAAACAACCGACCCGAAAGTGAGAAATACTTTTTGCAAAGGCTGACCTCCTAAAACTAAAAGACCCTGGGATCTGAATCCTAGGTTAAGGTTGAGGTTGACCCTGACCTAGGTCAGGATTGAGGTTGACATAGACCTAAAATGTCGACCTTGACCCTGAAGCCCAGAATCACCAGTCTGCACTCCATAATATAGAAATTAGGACAAACAGGAGTGGAAAGAGAAATGAAATAGGGAGGAAGCCATGTCAAGATCAGGAACCCATTCAAGGCACTTGCGATGACCCCGAACCAATTAATCGGAAGGCTAAACACATCTACAATTGAAGTGCTTCTATTTTCTGACTATACACTACTATGAATATAATTTCACAATGATGAGGGTGTATGGTTGTATTCAACCACCCAATATCATGCCATTTCATGTACCACCAAGAATAACAGCCATAGAATTCATCAGGTATCTCATCCTGATAGATAAATAACACTGAGCTCCCTACAGGAAGGGAACCTTTACCCCAAAGAAGTTTAAGATATATGGTTTCACCATTGGAAAAGGGGCCATAGAATTGGTAAATTCATGGATAAACCATTTTGCAAAATGCACATTGCTTTGTGCAGATATGTTGATTCAGAGGGATTTATTGCAAGTGCTAGGAAACTTTTGACTCCTTTCATTCCTTTCAACAAGGAACACGAGCAAAAGGTGGAGGAAGATGTTAGGGATTTTTCTTGTATGAATCACAATGCTTGAAATGTCTCTTTGAATGTTGTACCTTCTAATTCTGATTCAGAGACAAGAAAATCCTAATTGCTAAGGACTAGATAAGGTCCTTCTTCGTTTTTGAGCTCCACAAATACTCAGGCAGGTTTTACCTCTTAAGATTGCTGTTAACACAGTATTTATTGATGTGGACACTGATTTGTCATGTATCTTTACTGAACCAACTTATAAATTACCTTGTAAATGACCAAGCATAATCATATACAAGATTTAACCATACAAATCATAACCTTAAATATGACAAAAACCAGTGATATAAGGATTCTAATCCTTCTTCCTTTTACTGTAGGAGGGATAACCTAGTTGATTCACTCTTCAAGGAATCAATAATATGGATAGTGTCCTACTGACAGAGGTCCTTTAACAAGTTCAGCTTATATGTTCTTAGTAAAAGAGTATTTTAATTGATTTGGTTTTGATAACTTGGAATATTTTAGACACAGATAGATAATCAGACTATTTTCTGAACCAGTGCCTATCCTTTGGGCTGTAGAGTCAATAATAAGCAAAGATATCACCGAAACAAAATACACTGAACTGCCTTAAAGCTCAAAAAATTAAGATAGATTTCCTTACAAACTATCCTGCCACCTCAAGACTACTATATCAAATCCTTAAACAAAGTAGTATGCTCCTTGAAATCATTCACAACATTTAATTCTTTCCTTGAAAGAAACTTGTAAACAATTAAATGGTTACCTTATAACCAGAGTGTTACAGAATACCTGATAAAATTTAACACAGAAAAGCATACACACAAGGTAAAGAGACAACAGTAGAAGAGAGTAAAATTGCACCGTATATTATTTATGTGATCCAGCTTGTTCATACATGAGAGATTACACAGCTCGAAAAGATAGACATAAACCACAATATCTGACTTCTGTAGTATATTATCTCTTTCTTCACAAAATGTTCCAAAAAAATCAAAGACCTTCTTTTATTACAAGTCTTATGATACATATATATTCTCGACCATCTTGGAATCCCTAAGGATGCAACAAGCTTCGGATGGTCTCAAAACCCTAACCCTAAAGATATAAGAGAGACAAAAGAGAGAGAGAGAAGAAGCGGTGAAGTGACTGAGTCAAAAAGGTATAAACAGATATCTCTTGTTCTTCCCCCGACCTTGCAACTGCAATTTGATTTGTAGATGGTAGGTGGTGTAGTTATGAAAAGTCCTGGTAGTTGTTCTCACCTGCTCACCTACATCTCCTTTTGAAATAACTGTCCATCTTGTCTATGAACAGTGCAGTGCCAAGTGGTACCTCACTCATCGTCTAGAATTTCTTCCTCTACCACAGGTTTCTTTTTCTTCGGTGTTGTCATGACTTCCCATGCCTTCACCTCATCCTCTGTTGGCCAATTGAAATCTTGGGTACTCTGTACCTGCACCTTTTGTCTGTCCCATCTTACATTGGTGATGTTCTTGACATCAAGTAGGAACTTGTTGATATCTATCTCAGCTTTGAATTCCTCATCTAATATTAAATTAAATCCATCAATACCAACCTCGGTTCCCAAAAGAAAAGCCTCTTCACTAGGCATCTTGGTGTCAAACCCACCCCTCCAGGCATCTGTAGATTTCACCTGGTCATCTTCTCCTTTCAAGGCAGGAATAAACCTATTGAAATCAGCTGAAAAGAGACTCAACTTAGCCTCTATTTGGTTCAATTTCCCTTTGAAGAATGAGAGAGCAATGTTTACCCTTTTGATCTCATCTTCCACCTCTGTTACAATTGGAGGAAAGTCTACCCTTATGTTCTGCAGAGATGAAAATTTCTCAAATAAACTTGCTCTGGCAGACCACTTTGTGAAGTATGGGTTTAGAACTAGAAGGTACCTTAATACCTCAACATGCAATACAGGCAATTTATTATAAGTATTGATTACAACATCAGCTTTTTCTTTGAGGATCTCAATCCTATGTTGCAATATACCTTTCAATTCTTTCAATGCTATTGCATTCCCCTTTTCTTCATCCACTTTCTGTTCTACAACCTCTTCTGATTTAGGCTTATCTTCAATTTGCATAGGTGGTGGTTGGGCAGGCACATACACTACCTCTAGTTTTGCCTCTAATTCATCAGTTAATGTCTTTATCAGTTGATCTCTTTGGTATAGCTTTATATGGCACATATCTCTATCTTTAGATAGTGCACTTGTTTCTTCTAACAAAGAGGTATACCTTTCAGACAATTGCTTTGTCTTATCCTCATTTAACTGAGCCCAGTGTGTCATTATTTGGGAAATCTCTAGGTCCCCTGTGTTCTTCACTGACCACACCATCTGATTCCCCACCAAATTTTCTTGAATGTTTACTAATTGGGGGATTTGCTCTTTAGGGCTCAAATTCCACATGGCAAAGGCCTGAGACTTTGGGTCATACCCAAATCCTTTAATCATTTCTCCTACTTGGACTTCACTGACCATTTTAAGGTCAGGCTGCTTTCTAATTTGATCTATGATAAACGCAGATGCCAAATCCCAGCCTTCAGCCAATAAAATTCCACTTCCCAATACCATCTTCCTGGCATCCTCAGGAGAGATGTCCTCAACCTCAGGATCATAATTTTGTAGGGCCACGAGAGCTTCATTGGTAATTGTTTCTTTTCCATCTACAAGTAGTTGGGACTTTAACTGATCTGCTTTGTGCCACCTAAGGAAATCTTTAAATTCCTCTGTCTTCACAAAATTGTCATCATCCAGGAATTTCTGCTGGCTAAGCAATCTTTCATCTACACATGTCCTTAGTGGGATCTCAACTCCATCTTCTGGATCAGGCATTTGCTTCTTGCCTTGTCTGATTTCTTTTCTCAAGTTATGATCATATAACCTGGTGCCAGGTATCAAGGCCTTAACCTTGTCCTTTTTCTTGCTCTGTCCCTCTGCTGAAGGTTGGCCTAATTCCAACTTTTGCCTCTTTGCAGCAGGCTCTTTCAAATCATCAGGCTATTTTGCAACTGTTAAATCTATAATATGTTGTTCTTCTCCCTGCAACTGTGGGATCTCAGCCATTTCTTTCCCTTGGGCTTGTTGTGGTGGAGGAGACATGTAAGGATGTGCATAGTCACTATCATCACCACTCTCATACTCTGATTCTGAATTCTCAGGAGACTGAGCACCTTTCTTAGCAAGGACTGTATCTAATTGATCTAACAACACATAGCAGTTGTCAATCATAGCCTTGATCCTGTCAAAATACATGAGGTCAGGGTAAAAACCCCCAAAGGATAAACCATTCCTCTTTATTTGAGTCTGCAGCTTGAGCAGCTCCTAGATTCTCAATCTTTTCATGTGGATGTCATCTTCATCCAATCTATTTCTCGTTGCATCCTCCTCTATACATTCACAATGCACATTTGTATTTGGGATAGTAGGAGTGTATAGCTTTCTAACCCCTACCATGAAGCCTTCTGGGTCAATATACCTATAAGGGGCTACCCCCATTCTGAACTTCTCCAACCATTGACTTACTTCATCCATGGCATTCTTACCAATTGTAAAATTTGCAATTCTGAATTGCCTAGGGGTTATAGTCCCCTTCTTATGTGGTGCAAAATGTTCATTCTCAGTTAACATCAACTGCCAGATGAATTCCATAGAAGCAACTCTCATAGGCACATGATAAGGCAAAATATGGGGTGGGTGGATACACCCAAATACTCTGAATATGGTGAAATTATCCTCCAAGTAGAAGTCACCCCAGTTATGGTTTCCAGGCCAATTGTCTAAATATTCACAAGGCCTAAGCAGTTCTATGACCTTCAAATGAATTCTGGTCATGCTTATTCCCAAACATTTTATAGTTGGATACACAATCCAATTTTGGAAGGCACAAAAGTCACAATCCCTAGAAGTATAGTTCCAAACCCTAACCCAAAACTAGATAGGATTTGGTTGTGCCTGAAAGAATCTTTGAGGGGATAAGTTGTTGGGATCCATGATTGCAAAGTTGAAATATAAGAGAAGGTGCATCAGGACTGAATAATGCAAGAATTTTGGCTCCTTCTCCTTAGGGTTCTTTAATTTCTTCTATGTTGCAACAAAACCCTCGTGCATTTCATCGATTATATGCTGAATATAATCATAACTAGTGCTTGAATGCAGCTCTTGTAGGTCTAAAACCATCATCAAGATGCCATGACCTATTCTTTCTGCGTCTCCATCTATTCCTAGTACTCTGCAAAGTGCATAAGCATTGTACTTGATATAAAAATGCAGGTCCTTGTAATAATAGGGATAAGGTTCAGCCTTAGGACCTAAATGATTTTTCAACTCTTTTGGCATATGCTTCTGCAACAAACCCTTTGCAATACTAGGCTTAGAACTGTATCTCTTTTCCTGCCTTGTCATGTCAATTCTTTTAGACATGGTGCTGAATAAGCCAAAGGCTTGCATGAAAGAGTTTCTGTTTAGAATTAACAAGGCAGTGCCATCATCCCTTTTGATGGTCTTAGTGAGGGCATCATAGTGATTTTCCAGGTCAAGAAATAGGTAAACATCTAAGAACACATCAGGAACTAACAACCTACCCAGACCACATGTCCAAGGGTTTGAAATAGGGATAGGCTTATCATAATTTTTATAAAAGTAGGTAAAAAGAGAATACCCTATTGTGCCCGGTGTCATAGCATCTCTGATATCCGTGAACTCATCCTTAAAAACACCTGCATCAACCTTCTTGTTTTGCGTTGAACCTGGTAGAAGCTGGAGAAATTCATCTGAGAAGCTAGGTTTTCCTTTCTATTCTTCTCCACTGCCTCCACTTGTAGAAGCGATGCTCATAGCCCTACTCATCTTTGCAACACTTTGAATTTCTTTTCCTTCAACCGATATTGAAACAAATCTAATCTCCAATATCAGCTATGCGTTCTGAGCACAATTCTCTGCAACTTTAGAAATCTCTAATCACCTTGGATATACTGCAACTTCTCTGAATATCACTTTTCACTGAAAACAAGCAACTTGGCTCTGAAATCTAAAAACTCGGTGAACAAGAATGAATGCACTATCATCTGTTTATAGCTATATGATTCAAAGTACATAGCTCATAATTCAGAAATGTCAGTTCTGCCATTAAGTTTCCATGCCGTGAACTTTGAAAAACCTAGCCGTAGTTGCAGGAAGTTGACAAGAAATCAAATTTAAAATTTGCATCTTTGGTGCAATCATAAAATGTTTAAGAGAGCTGACATGTCACTTTTTTATTCACTGTCTGTCATACATCTCAGCTACCCTTTATGCACAGTAATCAAAATTCTAACCTCTGATTGGTTGCTGAGAGATTTACCCTGTCATGTCAACCACTTGCCGCCACTTTTTAGATCTCGTGATCAACTGACCTCGCGACTGTATTAAGTCTCTTTGTTGTGAGCCATTGTCCTTAACCAGGGTTCCATTTCTAGACTTGGTGACAATATACTTTCTTACCCTGGCTGACCCAAGTCCATCTGGCGATCAGGCGACACAAGTGAAACCGAAGTCGCAAGGAGTCAACCTTAACTCATCTTTCTTTCCCAGACCATGCGACAACCTTTAGTCATCTAGTCGGGAGATAACTTTAACTTTACCTCAACATATAGCACGTGCCTTTTCTCTGTTTATAGCGACTTTGTGACATACCCTAATCACCAAGTCGGGAGGACCTTTTCCCTGGGACACTTTTCTTTCCAGACTTCGCGACTGCCGCTGGATCATCTGATTCTTCCATCTGACGGTTGTCGTTTAATCGCTGAATGATCAGGTATGCCCTTAAATTATTCAGAGACCTTGTGACTAAAGGAAAAAATACCTTAGTCTCAAAGTCGCTTAATCCTCTTCTCCATTCTGGCGACTTCCCGACAACCACTTACCTCATGACAGATGTCAACTGCTCATTGATTCACTCAATGCATACTGAAGAGCTGAGTCATTACTTTGTTCTGGCGACATCCTGACTGTGCAATGCCGCAAACATGAAACAATTAGTCGCGTAGTCTGGACTAATTTCTCTTAACCGCCATTTGATTCCAAGACCACGTGACTGAAGGAAAACTTAACCGTGAACCTTGGGCTGATCTAGCGACAACGCGACATGAAGTAATTGCGAAGTCTGAGAAAATTTGTCATAACTGCTGATTTCTCCTGCGATCACCCCACTAAGCAGTGGGTCCCATTTTTTATAAAGCTTTTATGACACGTAGTCCATGCGACTACCCAACTGAAGGAAATTGCGAAGTTTCAGAATGCTGAAGGAATATTCTATTTTGTAACGAGACAAGGTGACACAAAGGAAAAGTAGAGTCGGGAGAGCATTTGGAATATTCACCCTGGGTAACGCGACGAGGTGACATAACTTAAAAACACATGTCTTAAGTGAACAAAAAGGTAACGTTGAAACATAAGACATGACATAGGGTTTCCATGCATTGTTTAACACTTGGATACTTAGGGTTTTTTCAGGGTTTTAGCAATTTTGGCAAGGTTTAGACATGAAAGCCTGAAATTTTACAGAGGGAAAGGCATGGAACAAGGAGAACTAGAAAAAATAGGTAATACAACCAATAGTGGCTCTGATTGTGGATTGGCTAAACTCAGTTTATGAAAAAGAACCACAGAATCTCTGGTTACAGACCAACTCACTCGGAGCAAAACCCTACAGCAGGAAGGGAAATATGTACAAAAATTTACAAACAAAGGACCGGGAAAGGAAAATATAATACATACTTGCTTGTGCATCATGGACCTTTATTCAAAAAATGGCTTCAAAAACTGCCCATGCACAGGAAACTCAAAAAGATCACCCTCCATATTCTTCAATAAGTATGAGTCTTTGCCAAATTTTTCAGCAATAATGAATGGTCCCAGCCACAAAGACTCAAACTTCTTATGCTTGCCTTTATCTTCTACCCTTGCATTCCATTGGAGAACTAGATCATCAATTTGAAACTTTCTCTCAGTAGCCCTCTTCTGTTGCAGCTTCATGTTTTCTTTCTGACTGTTTCTTCTCATCTCATCCAATTCATTCAGCTGCATGATTCTGTTTTGCATGTTGTCAGAAACATCTAAATGTTCTTCTTGTATATATTGGCAAATAGGCAATAAGTTGTTAATAGGAAACCTTGCTTGCAATCCATACACTAACTCAAAAGGTGACTGACCAGTTGCCTTTTTTAGTGTTATTCTATCAGCCCAAAGAGCTAATCTTAATTTTGTGTGCCGTGTCCTCTTGTTTTGTTCCAGAGTTCTTTTCAATATCTTCAAAAGGCTCTTATTGCTAGATTTAGCCTGTCCATTGGCCTGTGGATGATATGGGGATGAATATGATATGGTAATCCCATACTGATCATAGAAAATTGTCATTTCTTCTGATCTGAAACTCATAGCATTGTCCATTATTAATTTATTTGGCACACCAAACCTGGTCAAAATGTTTTCTAGCAAGAATTCAGTAACCACCTTACTAGTTGCTCTCCTTGTGGGGATAGCCTCAATCCACTTAGTAAAGTAATCTATGGCAACTAAAATCCAACTATGCCCTGCACTAGACTTCTCCTGAAATTCACCAATAAAATCTATGCCCCATACAACAAAAGGAGCCTCAGTACTCACTGGTTAAGTAACAGAGCACCTGCAAATTTCAGCTTATTGGAGAACTTCTGACATGGTTCACATTTCCTTACATGCATATAAGTATCCTTGAACAAGGTAGGCCAATAATATCCTGCCCTCAAAATCTTATGAGCAGTGATCTTAGTAGAAAAGTGACCTCCACATTGTCCTTCATGCATCTCTATTAAGACTTTCTCAGCTTGATACTTGTCAAGGCATAGTAGTAGAACACCATTCTTATCTTTCCAGAATAAATCCCCCTGAATTAAAACATATCTCTGAGCTTGTAACTTCAAACTCCTCTTTTGATTATCTGACAAATGATCAGGGCATTTAGCATTTTTGAGGAAAAACACAATGTCAGCATAATAAGGTTGTCTCTCTATACTGGTAATGGCTTGATCATATGCCTCTGTTTGATTTATTTGTACAAGATCCAGGTTCTCCTCTGTCATAAGTTTGGCCAAGCCTTGACCTCTTACCAACTTGGTGATGTTAATATCCAAATTAAACTCCTGAATCCTTGTAATCCACTTGCACCTCTTACCAGTAACCTCTGACTAGGTAAGAATATCCTTTACTGCTGAATGTGGAACATAGGCTTGTACCTTGGCACACACCAAATAAGGCCTGAAAGACTTGACAGCCTTTACCAATGCATAGGCTTGTTTTTCCATGATATCATAATTAAGTTCTATAACCTGCAAGGATTTACTATAAAAGGCTATGGGATGTTCAAATCCTTGCTCATCTTTCTGAAGAAAAATTGTAGCAATTGTATGGAATGATGCAAATGAAAACAGGGAGAAAGGCTTAGTGTAATCTGGGGATTTCAACACTGGAGTTTCCTGCACTGCCTTCTTTATCCTTTCAAAAGCTTGTTGAGCCTCATCATTCCAAACAAACTTAGTATCCTTTTTCAGCAATTTCACAATTGGCTTGACAATTTCAGCAAAATTTGCTACAAATCTTCTGACAAAATTAATCTTTCCTAAGAAAGATTGTACACCTTTTAAATTTTTTGGAGCAACAACTTTCTGAATTGCTTCTACTCTTTCAGGGTCTATTCTTACCCCTTCCTTAGACACTATATGTCCGAGCAATTTTCCCTCCTTAACTGTAAAATGGCATTTCTTAGGGTTCAACAAGACACCATATTCTAATGCTTTATTAAAATTTTTACCCAAATGATCACAATGATCATTAGCCCTCTTAGAATATGCAATTAAGTCATCCTGATAAACAACCATGAATAAATAAATAAATTCTTTGAAAGCAACATCCATGGCTCTCTGAAAAGTTGCCCCTGCATTTATCAGACCAAAAGGCATTTTGATATAAACATACGTTCCCCAAGGAGTAGTAAATGCAGTCTTGTATTGCTCTGACTCCTTGACAAGAACCTGGTTGTAACCTGAAAAACCATCCATCATTGACAGTAATTCACAACCAGTCACTTTGTGCAACATTGCTTCCATATTTGGTAGTGAGTAATTATCTTTTAGCGAAGCAATATTTAAATTCCTGAAATCAACGCACAATCTAATGTCACCATTCTTCTTCCTGACTGGCACTAAATTGGACACCCATGTTGAATTCCTGATAGGTTGAATTATCCCAGCATCCTTAAGCTTCATCAATTCCTACTGCATTTTGGGAGCCAACAAGGGGTTGATGGGTCTTTGCTTCTGTCTAAATGGTTTGACATCTGATTTCAGAGGAATCTCATGTTGGAAAAGGTCCTCTCTATATGCCTTCAAGTCCTCATATGACCAAGAAAAAATGTGCTTGTACTTTCTCAGCAACTTGATCAGGTTAATCCTTACATGAGAGTCCAAACCTTTTCTAATATAAACTACTTGAGGACTATTTTCTGATCCTAAATTCACTTCTTCTAAGTCCTCAACATTGGCATTGCTTATTTTGGCTGAATCATTTTGTTTACTAATAAACAATGCTTCAAGTTCAACCAAACCCCTAGGAATCTGATTAGAACTCAACTGAACAACCTCATTTCCAAAGATGTAGTCTTTTCCATTATCTGATTCTATCAAGGAACTGCAATCTATACTCTGATTTTCATACTGATCTAAACATTGCATGAACCTTAGAATATCCTGATCATCTTGGAATACTTGCCAGTTATATATGTTATCTGGGACAACTGGTCTTGTTTTTACCTCAAGTATTGATACTCCATGTAAGGTCAAATCATCATTTTTCAAAGCAACATTTGCTAGAAAATCAGCCATAATATTCTTTGAGCTTTCTAACCAAGTTATATCAAAAGCATCAAACATCTCAAGCTGATCCCAAATAGCATGCTTATACATTTTTAATCTATCATTTTTCACAGCATATTTGGATCAAACTTGTGCTATCACTAATTCAGAGTCACCATAAAATTTTAAACATTTTATACCATGTTTGATAGCAATCTCAAGTCCTAAAAATAAGGCCTCATACTCTGCAGTATTATTTGTACACTGAAAAGCTAGCAGAAATGAGTACTTAAAAGTTGTACCTGATGGGGATATCAATAATACTCCTGCTCCTGATCCTTCTTTAGAGCAAGCACCATCAAAATACATTTTCCATATCCCTTCTTCTTTCAATATCAATCCTTCACTTAAAGGATCAAGTCCTTGATCTTGATAGCAGGGTTCTTCTTTTTGCATTCTAAAATTCTCCATATCCATGTCAATGCAGCAGTTGATATGAGTATCCTCATACTTTTCTATCATGTGGGGAGTCCTGCTCTCTCTCAAAACATTGACATTTTCTCCAGCAATATTGAAAGTTGCATATGATAAGTCATTTTGTATACTCCCGCCCATTGAAGTACTCCACTTTCTTGATAACAACATACCATAATGAGGTGGTATATCAACCACAAGAACATTCATTGTCATGACAACATCAGGGCAAAGTGCCAGTCTATAAGGCATAGCCTCAATAGTACCAATTACAGGGACTTCCCTGGAATCCATAGCTCTACACCTGCCATGAGGTGTGTCAACACGTAGGCCCATTGCCTTCATAATCTCAACTGGCATGACTGTGTTGGAAGCACCTGAATCAATCATGCAATTCTTGAGCATCTTATCATTTATTATTAATGACAGAAAAAATGGGTCAACCACCTTTGGGGAAGAAGTTGCATTTAAGAATATCTGAGGAATCTCTGATGTTAACATTTCCTCCTCATTTCCATTTACAGGTGGTATCTCAGATACATCAACTGGATCTTGAATTTTTATTTCAGGTACACTGTTTAATAACGACATCACTTTTTCCTTATGTTCTTTGATCCTCATCATTTCCAGGAATGGTACCTTAACTGTCATCTGAGACAAACATTGACCCATGTCAACTAGAGTATAGAAAATGTCTGAAAGTTTTGACTTATCAATGATATCATCATTATCTTCACTATATTTCTTTTGAAATGGCACTTTCAAATTTTTATTGTCTGTTTTTTGAACAGGAACAATCTTTTCTTGGTCCTTTTCATCTTAGATAGCATTTGGTTCTACAAATTTTGTGATGACCTTGACCTTATGCTTATTTCCACTTTCTCTAGGTTCTTCTCTCTTGGGAACATATTGAGGGCCTGATTTGTTATCCTTGATAAAAACACCTGAGGGTTGGCTACTAATTCCTCCTACCACCCTATTTCTTAAGTGGTAATTGCTTCTAGCTTTGTTCACCAACTCAGCAGTAATTCTTTCTTTTTCTTCATCTGAAGCTTTTCTCATAAGAGGAACTTCTTGACTATCTTGAGCATGGCATCTAATATTATCATCAGCCTCATCCACCTCACTGTCAGATAGGACCTGTTGATGATGAGTTTCAACCCTTCTCTGTGAAAAATAGGAATCATGATTTTCCTCTTCACTGTTTGAATCAGTATCATGGCATGAATAAGCATTAGTCATGCTATGATCACACTATTCCCCTTCATTATTCTCTTTTTCCTCCATTGCTTTTAAATCCAAAGAGATGACACAAAAATCAGGATTATGAGGGGCATCACAAGCTTCACACCAAGTCTCCTCATTACAAAAATGTACTTAATTTCTATGAAGAGGGTCTGGAGTCTTACTGTCTCACATTTCTTTCTTAGGTGGAACGAGAGGCTTTCCATCCTTGAACTGAGTTCCATAAGGATGACTTTGCATTCTGTTCTGAGGATTATAATTATTATTGTAAAGAGGTTTATTGTTTTGAGGGGCTCTATATTCCTTATACTCTGGTTCTTTAAGATTGCTCTTACTAAACCTGGGATCATCTCTCCTACTCAACTTACCAGACACTCTTCTATTCATTTCAATATTTACTGCTATCTTGTAAGCATCCGTAAGAGTCCTAGGGTTTTTATCCCTCAGAGCATATCCCATTTTGGAATCATAAGCATTTAAATAAGTTGCTAGACAAATTTCTTCATCTAGCTTTATCTTTTTAAACAATTTATGCATGGCCCTTTGAAACCTTATGTTAAATTCTGTAACCTCTTCATTATAATTCTTCTTAATATTATTGAACTCATTCAATAAAAAAGCTTTATTTGTTTTATCTCCATACTGATCTTTGAACAACTCAATCAACTCATCCATGGAAACAACAGAGCCATTAGCCAGACTTCTAAACCATTCTCTTGCATCTTCAACAAGGGACTGAACAAATAGTTTCATTAATACATCTTCATGGGTGATATTTAGATCATCAACAAAGTCAATGAATTTTCTCAAGTGTGCCTCACAAGAAATCACATTATTACCAGCAAACTTTGGGATCTTTTCTCCTATATCACCTACATCTTTAGGAAAGGCATTAGGGTATCTGGGGATACCAACAAAATCAAACTATTTATACCTCTCATTATGCAATGGTTTCCTTTGAAAACTATCATCCTCTTTAGCCTTAGTAGCTTTTCCTCTAGAAGATGTATTATTCTCTGGTCCAGAAAAAGAATATTTTGAAGACTACAAAAAATAAATCTTCTTTTTCATTTCAATGGTAGCAGCCTCCATTTGGGATTTCTCTAACATCTTTTCCATGGTTTCTTTTTCAATTCTTAATTTTTCCAAATCAATTTCTAATTTGGACATTTGTTCAATCATGGGTTTCTGAAATTTAGGGTCTTGATCTCTCTGTTCACCCATCTTCTTTTTACCCTTATCTATTTGTACAGTAGAAGCCTTTTTAATGACTGGTATTTCTTTGTTTTTCTGAGACTTATCTGTGTCTTTTGTAGTCTGATGTTTAGGATGTCTTCTTCTATCATTATCAAGATCCTTGTGATCATTATTTTTCTTTCTTATTTCTCTTTCCTTTTTCATTTGTTGGACTAAAGCCAACTGCTTTAAAATAAACTTCTCTTCATTATCCAACATATCAGAAGGGTTATCTTCTGAGTCTGAACTGGGTGTAGTAATTTCTTCTCTCTCATTTGAAGTAGAAGTAGTTGTGGGAGTACCCAATACTCTTTCAGTAGCCTCTTCATAATCTAAAGTATTTCCATCATGAGAATGCTGAACAGTATTCTTATCTTTTCTGACATTTGTTTCTTCACCTCTTAAAGGAGTTTCATCCATAGTATCCTAGCTTCTCTTTTTCCTCCAAGAGGCTCCCACTCTTGAAGATGATGGGATTCCTTCATTCAATACCCTTTCTGGGTCATTTCTTGTTTTTGACCTAGTATTCATTCTGTAAGACATTTAATAATATTTGCACTAATCTCAGAGATTTCCTTTCAGAGTCGCCACCCAAATAAATTGGGATGAATGAATAACTATCAAGAGTTAGTATGACAACAACAACTGGAATAAATTTTAAACCTTAATACACCAGAGATTTCTAAATATTTCTTCAAGATTTTACAATCTCTAATCCCCAGCAAAGGACTTTGATCTTTTAAACAACTGTCCCCAGTAGAGTCACCACTTTGTTAGGCGACTTGGATGGGCCAAATTATTTCTCTAGTACTTATGAATACTTGTCTACAACCAGATTTTGGGACAGCTTAAAAAAAAATCTTTTAAATAACTATTCCCCAGCAGAGTCGCCACTTTGTTAGGGATTTTTCTTGTATGAATCACAATGCTTGAAATGTCTCTTTGAATTCTGTACCTTCTAATTCTGATTCAGAGACAAGAAAATCCTAATTTCTAAGGACTAGATAAGGTCCTTCTTTGTTTTTGAGCTCCACAAATACTCAGGCAGGTTTTACCTCTTAAGATTGCTGTTAACACAATATTTATTGATGTGGACACTAATTTGTCATGTATCTTTACTGAACCAACTTATAAATTACCTTGTAAATGACCAAGCATAATCATATAAAGGATTTAACCATACAAACCATAACCTTAAATATGAAAAAAACCAGTGATATAAGGATTCTAATCCTTCTTCCTTTTACTGTAGGAGGGATAACCTAGTTGATTCACTCTTCAAGGAATCAATAATATGGATAGTGTCCTGCTGACAGAGGTCCTTTAACAAGTTCAGCTTATATGTTCTTAGTAACAGAGTATTTTAATTGATTTGGTTTTGATAACTTGGAATATTTTAGACACGGATAGATAATCAGACTGTTTTCTGAACCAGTGCATATCCTTTGGGCTGCAGAGTCAATAATAAGCAAAGATATCACCGAAACAAAATACATTGAACTACCTTACAGCTCAAACAATTAAGATAGGTTTCCTTACAAACTATTCTGTCACCTCAAGACTACTGTATCAAATCCTTAAACAAAGTAGTATGCTCCTTGAAATAATTCACAACATTTAATTCTTTCCTTGAAAGAAACTTGTAAACAATTAAATGGTTACCTTATAACCAGAGTGTTACAGAATACCTGATAAACTTTAACATAGAAAAGCATACACACAAGGTAAAGAGACAACAGTAGAAGATAGTAAAATTGCATCGTATATTATTTACGTGATCCAGCTTGTTCATACATGAGAGATTACACAGCTCAAAAAGATAGACATAAACCACAATATCTGAGTTCTGTAGTATATTATCTCTTTCTTCACAAAATGTTCCAAAAAAATCAAAGACCTTCTTTTATTAGAAGTCTTATGATACATATATATTCTCGACCATCTTGGAATCCCTAAGGATGCAACAAGCTTCGGATGATCTCAAAACCCTAACCCTAAAGATATAAGAGAGACAAAAGAGAGAGAGAGAAGAAGTGGTGAAGTGACTGAGTCAAAAAGGTATAAACAGATATCTCTTGTTCTTCCCCCGACCTTGCGACTGCAATCTGATTTGTAGATGGTAGCTGGTGTAGTTATGCGAAGTCCTGGTAGTTGTTCTCGCCTTCTCACCTACATCTCCTTTTGAAATAACTATCCATCTTGTCTATGAACAGTGCAGCGCCAAGTGGTACCTCACTCATCATCTAGAATTTCTTCCTCTACCACAGGTTTCTTTTTCTTCGGTGTTGTCATGACTTCCCATGCCTTCACCTCATCATCT
>MU226874.1:1029555-1060235 GCA_018584345.1 Thuja plicata
TGAGAAGGAGAGGTCTCCTTTTAAAGGAAAGTGAACGATTGAGATTAAGAGGCAAAAATCAAAGGCTACGATTAAGAGGCAAAAACCCACCACTTAGAAAGATGTGAAGAAAAATGGATTTTATTTACTTTTTCATTAATTAAAGCGCTTTAAGTGGAGATTTTTATTTATTTAATTAAAAGAGGGGTTTTCTTTCAACTAAATAAATTAGAAGAATTTTATTTAATTAAATGGGGGAAATTGAATTTAATTAAATAAGTGGAATTTTATTTAATTAAAAGGGAGGTTAAATCTTTTAATTAAATAAGAGGAATTTTATTTAATTAAAAGGGAGATTAAATCTTTTAATTAAATAAAAATGGTCAAACCTTAGGAAATATTGAAATAATTGAATTAATTGGATTAATTACAATTTGATCAAGGAAATTGATTTGAATTGAAAATGTTCCAAAGCATTGATTCACAAATTTGATAAAATGATAAATGGGGCCCAAAGTCTAGGCGACCATTTTAGGGTGCATACACCAAGATGATTTGAGACTATAAATATGTAATTGTAACCTTTTGTTAGAGAGTTTGAAGTTTTATTAGAATTACAAGGAAGACTAAAAATTGTGTCTGAGCCTTTGTACTATCTGTCTATCTATATGTATTGGAAGCTTTAAGACATCAATAAAATATTTTCCAATCTCTTTTCTGCATTTGAATTGTCTCTTTGCATTTCTATTATTATCTTCTGATTTTATCTGCAAGGCATTTAAGCACATTGATCACAAGGTGATTGTGCAGTTACTTGTAAGTTCCTTCAAGGAAGGTTTAAATTGTTTCAAGTAACCCCAGGGAACATAATAGTAGTTTAAATATTTGATGTTAAAATTATAGGAAGAGGATAGTTTATAAGGTATTCTGTCTTTGTCTACAAGTATTTATGTTGATCACCTTACTGTAGATTTTTATAAGATATTGACTCATAGCCCAGGGATTAGGCACTGCTTTTTCTTTTGCTAAGTAATTGATTTACAATCTAATATTTTAAAATTACTTAATCATATACACATTGCAAACAACATATCATTCCATTCAAGTAATTGTATTCTTAGGATACGGTTCAGTTTTTTGATTCTTTGAAGATAGGATCATTAGGTTGCCGCCCCTAAAGTCAAAAGGAAGAAGGATGAAAATCCTTATCTCATTGGTTTATGTTATCAAGACTATAACCTGGCTTATAGTACTTTGTTTCAAACTAATTCTTGCAATCTCCAATGTACTTTATAATTTGTTACAGTGAGGTCAGAAGTAACTAGCCAGTGATTGAACCAATCCACTAAATATATAGGCTGAGGAATCAGTAATTTTTCATTAGGTAATTCCTGCCTGAGTCTGTGGAGCTCAAAAAAGGAGGTGATAATAGGTATCCCCAATATTATCAAATACCTCATCAATTAGTATTTCTCTTGTATAAAAGTGAGTTTGCATTCAAGTATACAAGTATACTGTTATTTTAAGATAGTACTGCAAGAAAAAGAGCTAACACCTCATACCACGCCCTGTAAGGTTTCATGGTTGAACAAGGGTCAGCAAATAGTGGTAGATGAACAAACCTTGGTGGAGTTTGAGATTGGTGAGTATAATGACAAGGTCCTATGTGACATATTTCCCATGGATGCATGTCAGTTACTCCTAGAAAATCCATGGCAATATGATGTCAAGGTTATTCATGATGGAGAGAAGAACAATTATGTTATCACCAAGCTAGGGAAGAAGTTTCAAATGGATCCATTGCAAGAGCCTAATGAAGAGAAGCATGTGGGAACCACTGTGATTTTGTTGAGTGGGGAGGAGTTTCTCAAAGGTATGAAGAAGGAGAAATGGATATGTTGTGTAGTGATAGTGAAACCAAAGGAGGAGACCAAGGAGAAAGCCAACATGCCACCGGAGGTACAAGCATTGTTGGAAAGATACCATGACATAATGGATAATGGGTTACCAAGTACATTACCACATATGAGGGATGTAATTTATTAGATTGACCTCATACTTGGAACAAATTTGCTAAAAAAGTAGCCTATCAGATGACACCAAGTCAAAATGCAAAAATAGCAAGGAAGAATAAAAATTTGTTGGACAAGAGATTGATAAGGAATAGTTTGAGTCCTTGTGTTGTGCCTATAGTTGTTGCACCTAATAAGGATGGAAAATGGAGGATGTGTATAGACTCCATGGCTATAAACAACATCACAATCAGGTATAGATTTCCAATGCCCCAGATAGAAGACTTGATGGACAATTTGGGAGGTTCTTGTTACTTTTCTAAGGTGGATTTGAAGTCAGGATACCATTAGATAAGAGTGAGGACTGGTGATGAGTGGAAGACAAACTTCAAGACCAATGAAGGGTTGTATGAGTGGCTAGTAACGCCCTTTGGCCTAACAAATGTACCTAGCACATTCATGAGGCTCATGAATGAAGTGCTAGCAGATTTCATTGGTAAGTTTGTAATAGTTTACCTTGATGATATTTTGATATTTAGCAGGTCCAAGGAGGAGTGCATGAAGCATTTGGAGATGGTCTTGAGGAGGCTACATCAAGAGAAGTTGATGATTAATCAAGAAAAGTGTGAGTTTTTGAAAACTGAACTAGTTTATCTTGGTTTCGTGGTTGGTAATGGTTGCGTGAAGATGGATCTTGATAAAGTCAAGTCCATATTGGAATGACCTACACCTAGGTCCATAGGGGATGTTAGGAGTTTCCATGAATTGGCCTCCTATTATAGAAATTTTTTGAGGAATTTCAGTCATGTATGTGCCCCTATTCTTAACACCATAAAGGGTGGAATCAAATGTAAGTTTAAATGGATTGTAGCAGAAAACCAAGGGTTTGAGATGCTGAAAAAGAGGATAGTAGAGCTACCTACACTTAGGTTTCCCAATTTTAATAAACTATTTGTGGTGGAGTGTGATGCTAGTAATCTAGCCATAGGAGCAGTATTAAGCCAAGAAGGACACCTTGTGGCATTCTTCTTAGAGAAGTTGAATGGGGATAAGAAAAATTACTCCACATATGACTTGGAGATATATGCTATGGTACAAGCCCTTAATAAGCGGAGACACTATCTCTTACCTAGGGAATTTGTGGTTTATACTGACAACCATGCTCTAAGTTTCTTGAATGGGCAAGAAAAATTGAATGAAAGACACTTAAAGTGGGTAGAATCATTGCAAGCTTATACATTTGTCATAAATCATAAGAAAGGGGTTAGACACAAGGTTGCAGATGATCTTAGCAGAAGATTCTTAACCATACAATAGATACAATTACAAAGTGTAGGGATGGATGATTTGAAGGACCTCTACAAGGAGGACAAAGATTTTAGAGATGCCTATGAGGCATGTGTGAATTTTCAACAAGGATTGAAAGTGGATTTCAGTGAGTTTATGTTGCAGGAAGGCCTATTGTTTAAAGGACATCTTATGTGTATACCTCAGTGATCAATGAGGGAAAACATTATGAAGGAGAAACATCAAGGAAGCTTGGGAGGCCACTTTGGATTGGATAAAACATTGGAGCAGGTGAATATACATTACTATTGGCCTAAGATATAGTCAGATGTTAGGATATTTTTAGAAAAATGTCAGATTTTTTAGAGGGAAAAAGGACAAAGCAGTAATAGTGGGTTGTACCAACCTCTATCTATACCCCAAAGTCCTTGGGAGTGCTTTAGTATGGACTTTTTATTGGGGTTACCAAAGACACCTAGATGACATGATAGTGTGTTTGTGGTGGTGGACCATTTTAGAAAAATGACACACTTCATTCCATGCAAGGAAACCAATGATGCTTCCCAAATTGCAGATCTATTCTTTAGAGACATTGTTAGGATACGTGGATTACCCCTGAATATTGTAAGTGACAGAGATAGTAAGTTTGTGGGTCACTTTTGGAGGACCCTTTGGAAGATGTTGGGTACAAAATTATCTTTCTCTTCAGCCTAACATCCATAATTAGATGGAAAAACAAAGGTAATCAATAGGTCACTTGGTAATTTGTTAAGGTGTTTAACAAAGCAGTATGGCCAGTCATGGGATCATATCATAGGGCAAGCAGATTTTGCCTATATTGACTCCATTAGTAGGATTACCGGTAAAATCCCCTTTAAAATAGTATATGGGGTCAATCCTAGAGGGATCTTGGAGTTGAGAGATCTCAGTTTGAAGGACAAGAGGAGTGCACAAGGAGAGTCATTTGCAGAGCAGATGAAGGAGCTTCATGACCAAGTCAACAAGACTTTACAAAAGCAAGTGGAGAAATATAAGTCCAAAGATGGTCAGACAAGAATAGATTTTAAATTCAAAGTGGGGGATCTAGTACTTTCCTATATCAGGAAGGAGAAGCTACCCAAAGGTCAGTCAACTAAACTACTCATGAAGAAGATAGGGCCACTAAATATTTTCCATAAGTATGGAAAGAATGCCTATGAGGTTGAGTTGCCTCTTGATTTGGGGATTTCACCTATTTTAAATGTTTGTGACCTGTATCCCTATAGGGGACCAACTTTAGACATAGGTTAGTCTACTCTAGAATATTTGGGGGATGATGATTGGGTGAAAGACTTACTTACCCCAGTGCCACTAAAGCTGGAAAGTGCACTAGATTCTAAAGTGATAAATAAGACAAGGAAGGGTAACTACAAGGAGTAACTCATGAAGTGGTAGGGACTACCTAAGGCTGAGGCCACTTGGATGACTGAATTGGATATTCTAAAATAGGGGATAACCATTGAAGACCTCCTAACTCAAGGGACTTGAGTTATTTGTCCCAGGGAAGTATGGTGCAGAGAACCTCCCTTTTTGATGTTTTAAGCATGATTTTGGTGGTTTTAAGATTTTTTGTGTGGTTGTAAATAGGATCCAATAGGTTTCATATTATGTTGATCCATTTGATGTTTGTAAGAGCCAATAGTGCTCATTAGGTGATTTAGGGTCATTATGGCCTAAAATAGGGAAAGTTTCTTTTTGTGGTAATTTTTGGTTTAAGGTGTGTATTAGGACCCTACTTGTCCTAATACAAGTCATGGAGGTCAATCATGACCATCAAGTTGACAAAAGAAGTCAACTTTCTCAAAATGCAAGAATTGCTAACAACTTTGAAAAGTTGCTCGAGCAACTTTTGCAACTTCTTGACAAGAATTTGCAAAAAAGAGTTGGAGAAGTTGTAGCTACCCATGCTTAGTATATGAGCATGGATTTGATGATTTGGGATGGTTAATGAAATTTTGGATTGAAATAATTGTTTTTGGTACTTCTATATGGATGTCTGCAACTGCATTCTTGTAAACTACATTGTTTCCTTGCTACTGTATGACTGTGTACGGATTGGCATAGGTGATCAGACCCCATGGGGGTGTAGTAGTTTCAGTTAGATTTCATATGTAGTAGATAGTTTGTTTCTAATTTATTGCAGTGTAAAGTTAGTGAATTTTGAAAGTCATTGGTCTGCAAGTGACAATACAGTGTTGTATAGTTAGAAATGACTCTAACCTAAGACCCCCCAGTGGAATTGACTAAAACCATGCAAGAAATAGGGTTAGGGTCTATAGATAGGGTTTTTGTTTTCATTTTGGTTATTGCAGTGGATTTCCTAGACCAAATGGGAAGCCTTATGGCTGACAGCTGAATGCAGGTGAGCCAGGACAGGGATAATAGTGATTTGGAACGAGCACCCATGACCTTGTGGAAATGACTTAGTAGAATTTGTAGATAGCCTAGATATTCTAATAAGAGGATTAAAAGGTGGAAGGAGGTGAATCAAAGTTTGGAGATCAATTTGATAATTTTTCATACTGACTGGTCTAGAGGCCTAAATAATAGGCTTAAAACTAGGGCATGGTGGAAACTAGGGTTAGGGGCACATCTAGAAGTCAGGAATTTGGATTCTGATAGTGTTCATAGATACCTTGAATGTTTTCAAGGTCTTTTGTGGAGAAAATTGGATAATTTGGGAGCAATAACCCAAAAATAGTGAATTTAGACCTATTAGGAATTAGGCAATTAGGCCTTGTAGTGAAATTGAGACCAATTGGATTGGGAGTGAGTCTAGAAGTGTGGGAAAGGGTGTAGAATGAACTTGGATGGGTCAATAAGATAGATAAGAGTCTAAATGAATGTATGGGAAGATCCTAAGTAGGGGTTTGGGATTCTAGGAGGAAATTTAGTGAAGAAGACTAGGCATTTGGTGAACTAGTTGGACTGGTTAAGCTTAGAAACTTTGGAATCTTCTAAAGATCAACTATACCTTGGAGGAGAAGTTAGTAGTAAGGGTCTTGGAGATACTAATTGGAGGAGGATTCAAGAAGGGAAAACCATTGGATGGTTGGGGTGGAAATGAAGCATTTTGAGTGAGGAAAAATGCTAGAGTACCAAACCCTCTGCATCAGAAAATAAGTAAGAATAAAAATGATTCTACACAAGAAGATCAAGAAGAAGAGATAGAAGAAGAGAGAGAAAGAAGGGAAGAGTTAGATCCTGGGAAGGAAAGGGTGGTTAAGCTTGTTAAAAGCATTAAAGGGAATGATTACAATGGTAATTCTAACATTCTTATGTATGTGATGACATGTAACTAATTAGATGTCTGATAGATGTTAAGTTGAAGATGATACAAATCAGTTAATACATTGTATTGTCATTGACATCAACTTGATATCATTTGCATAGTCATAAACATAATGCCAAAGACTTTAGAGAACCAAAAAGAAAAGAATATTCCATGAGAGATGCATAAAAGTCATGTATTCACTAAGTGACTGACTACATTGATAGAGTGCACACTAACGGATAGAACAAGTTGAAAAGTCACAGCGAACACCGACGAGCAAATGATACAGCATGCCTGATGAGAAAGACTAGAGGATGCCCAATGGATGGAGATCATGAAGCTGACTGGAGTCACACTAACAAAAATATCAGTTGTCACCGACGACCAACTACAGTATTGACTGATAGAACTGTGAGTTAGGAAAATGACAATAATTCTAGCTGGCAGAGCTAATGAAAGACTTAACTGGTTGTCTACATTATTTTATTAGACCAAGAGTTAAGTGATTGATTTAAAGAACATTTGTACAATTTTCAAGAACACATCTATGAGACAAATTAGGAGTTATGCTTTAAATCATGGTGAGAATTATGGATCACGTCAAGAATCAAGAAAGCCAAGAATGGTGTAAATTATGTCTATTTAAGAGACAAGCATATACACACTAAGGTATGGGGGAAAATACAAGGAGAAGGATGCCAAAGTAAAATCTGAAGGAGAAAGACATAACTAATTCATTTCTAATCAAGCAAGCTAAGGAAGAACTAATTTTTTGTAGACACCGATGAACAACAAGCATGGCATCATAGAGAACAATGTGTGGAGAAAAGGTATAATTTGATTATATTGATCACAGAGGTAATGTACTTAAATAGATATGAAAATCTTCAAGTCAAGTTGCATTAGAAATAGATCATTATGTTTAATTTTAACCATTGAAGCATTAAGTCTCTTAACCGAGCAGGACTTAACAGTCTTTTTGAGGTACATCCTAACAGATTGCCTAAAGTTTTTTCATGAAGATAGCATTGAGTGCCCGATACTGATAGACAATCTAAGAAGGAGGTTGATCCAGTTAGGTATCACTAGATATGCCAGATACCTATTGTGCCCAGGGAGGTTGATCAATAAGGTAGCATACACATTCCAGATATCAAGTGATAGACTAGTTTTTAAATCCTCTAACAAGGTCACACTTAAGAGTGTGTTTGTAACCTTTAACAGGGTTGGCCTTTAACAGGACTCACTTCAGAAGGGTGACAATTTGGGAGACCGGTCCTAGTGGTATTTTTCCCTTAACAGGGTTTCCACGTAAAAATTCCATGTGTTATCTTTGTGTATGATTCATCTCTTTATTGTTTTGTTTCCTACATAAGTTAATTCTGGATGATCAGTAATCTCGTAGCTATTTATTATTGTATTTCGGTAAATTAGTGACTGTTAGTTGGTAAATCATCAACAAAAGCATTTACATAGCTTAATGATGAGCATAAGTTTGTTTTAAATATTGGATGGCATATATCTCACAAGGGACAAGATAACTTGTGTGATAGTTAGTGGTATTAATTTTTATGGGTTCTTTTATTGGATAAATTTTAGACCACTGATTCACCCCCCCCTCTCAGTTATTACTAACAATGGGTATCAGAACTTGTGTGCTTAGAAGGAAGGTTTCAAGACCTAAGTGAAAGATCACAAGATGAATAGATGAGATGTGCCCAAGTTGAACAATGACAACTTTTCTTCTTGGCAAAGTAGGATAAGACTCCACTTATCAGGTATTGGAAATGATGTAACTCAATATCTTGATACTGAATATATGTTACCTAGAGGAGCACTTACCATTGATAAATTGAGAGAGAAGCATGAACACAACATGATGGTCATAGAGCTAGCTTGCTCACTCTTCGATGCAGAATTTGAAGATGTCAAAAGTGGAAAAACTACATAACAAATGTGGGACAAACTGAAGCTTGTACATGGTGGTGATAAAAATATTCTAAGAGCCAAGGAAAAAAGCCTTAGAGGAAAGTTTGATGATCTCAGAATGAAGGAAGGAGAAAATATCACATAGTACAACACAAGAATCAAAGAAGTAGTCAATGCTATATGAGGTGTTGGAGGTACACTTGAACAGGAGATAGTGGTAAGTAAAATCTTAAGAACCTTACTGCCTATATATGCTATTAGAGTCTCTACTATTCAAAAAATGAGAGAAGTTCCAAACAATATAGTTACTCTAGAAAGTTTGATTGGTAGACTGATTTCATTTGAGTTGAATAACTTTGATAATAGTGTCTTACCAAGCATAGAGTTTGCATTCAAGTCTTCTATGAGAATTAACAAATCCAGTCATAAGCACTCATCAAGAAGAGATAGTGAAAGTGAAAGTGAAGGTGAAGAAGAAGATCTTGATGAAATAAAAGTACTCATGGAAAGAAGAGTATAGAGAGGCAAAGGGAGATATAAAGGTAAATTACCACTTGTATGATTCAATTGTAATGAGATGGGACACTTTGCTGTAAGATGTCCAAATAGGAGAAAAGATGACAGAGGCAATGACAAATATTTTGAGAAGAAATCTGACAGAAGTGATAACAAAGATTACAGAGGTTACCAACAATCAGATAAAATAGATACCTGAGACTACAAGGACAAAGGGAAGAAAGCTAGTTACCTAGCTATATGCAAAGATGAAGATACTAACACTGAATTTAATGATGAAATTGAGATGGTGCTTGTAGCAGTAAAAGATGATTCAGATGAAGATGAAAGGTATGTAGAAACTGCACTCATATCTAAATTTTGCAAGAATGACATCTAGATTATAGATAGTGGCTGCACTCATCATATGACCAGTGATAAAGAAAAGTTTGATACTTTTAAGTATTATAATGATGGTACAGTAAGAATGGGAAATGATACACCCTATCCAGTTGAAGGTAAAGGTACTATAATGCTGAATAACATGATTAAATGTGAAAATGATTATTGGGTAAAAGGATTGAATTATAATCTGTTGAGTGTTTCTGAGTTGAATAATTGAGGACACAGAGTAGCATTTGAAATTAAGAAGGCAATGATCTTCAAAAATTCAGGAAAACTGATTGGCACTGGTGAACAGACCAAAGGTAATTTATTCTATCTGAATGACACTGACACCACATGCTTAATGGCTATAAATGAAGACTTATGGTTGTGGCACAAAAGATTGTGTCATGTGAATTTTGACAACATGATAAAGATCAGAAATAGAAGAAATGTAAGAGGCTTACCGACGATGACAAAGCCAGACCATATCATGTGCAAAAATTGTCAAAAAGGTAAGATGACAAAGTCTAGTTTCAAAAGCAAAACCCATACATCTGATGAAATTCTAGAATTAGTCCATACTGATCTATGTGGACCTATGAGGACAAAGAGCTACTATGGAGACAGGTATTTTATTCTCTTTGTTTATGATTACTCTAGGATGATGACTATCATGTTTCTAAAAGAAAAATTAGAAGCATTTAAGATGTTTAAATGGTATAAGGCTATGGTAGAGAAATAGTGTGGTAAGGATTTGAAATTATTAAGGTCAGATAGAGGATGTGAATTTATTTTAGACGAGTTTACTAACTTTTGCAATGAGCATGGTATAAAAAGATAGGTTTTTGCACCAAGAACACCACAACAAAATGGAATTGCTGAAAGAAGGAATAGATCCATAGTTGATTGTGCAAGAACACTAATGATAGAGAAAGGTATCACTCAAAACTTCTAGAGAGAAGTTGTTAGTACTGTTGTCTACACACTAAATAGACTACAATTGAAGAAGGACTCAAAGAAGACTCCTTATGAGCTATGGTATGGTAAAACACCAAATGTAAGTTACTTCAAAATCTTTGGTAGTCAATGTTATATCTTAAAAGATGATAGAAATGGAAAGCTTGATGCCAAAAGTGATGAAGGTATCTTTCTAGGGTAATCAACCAAAAGCAAAGCTTATAAATGTCTCAAAAAGGTCTCTAACAAAATTGTTGAAAGTGAAAATGTAAAGATAGATGAATTTTTAGAAAAGAATGAGCTAGAAAGCACAAAGGAACCAGAGGACTACAACAAATTTGTCTTCATTGAAGAATCCAACATTCTACCCAAACAACAAAGATCTCCCAAGCAATAAAACATTGTAAACACCGATGGTCAGACTGCAAACACCGACAGTCAAGATAATGCTCAAGGTGATGAACAAAGTGATGAAGATCAGAATGAAGGAAAAAATGATGATCAGGATGATAGAAGAAGACCTGAACTAGTTCTTTCCAAATATGTTAGAAGGTATCATCCACAAGACCAGATCATAGGAGATAAGAAATTTGGTACAAGAACAAGAAGTAAGTCTCTGAACACAAGTTTAATTTGTGAATTTGAGCCTAAATCTATCAATGATGCACTTGATAATGAAGAATTGTTAAGTGCTATGAATGATGAGATTGAAAAAATAGAGAAAAACAATACATGGACACTTGTGCCAAGACCAGATGAAAAGAATGTCATCGGTACAAAATCAATATTTAGAAATAAGCTAAATGAGAATGGAGAAGTCACAAGAAATAAAGCAAGACTAGTATGCAAGGGATATGCACAAGAAGAAGGAATTGATTATTGAGAAACCTTTTCACCCGTTGCTAGGCTAGAATGAGTAAGAATATTACTTTCTTATGCTACTTACAAAGGATTCAAAGTATACCAGATGGATGTTAAGTCAACATTCCTATATGGAATACTTGAAGAAGAGGTATACATTGAAAAACTAGAAGGGTTTGTTTATCCTGAGAAGAGGAACATGGTATGTAGACTACACAAAGCCCTCTATGGATTGAAACAAGCACCAAGAGCCTAGTATGAAAGACTTCATTCCTATCTAATCAGTATTGGATTTGTAAGGACTAGTGAAAATAGTAATCTTTATTTAAAGGAAGATACTAATGCTAACACTTTGATTGCTGAAATATGTGTTGATGACATCATATTTGGAGGAAATGATATGTTATGCAAATCATTTGCTAAAGAGATGAGAAAAGAGTTTCAGATGTCTATGTTTGGAGAGATCAAGTTCTTTCTTGGTCTACAGATCATACAACAACTTCAAGGCATTTTCATTACATAGTCCAAATACACAAAAGAAGTTCTGAGAATATTCAAGATGGAAGATTCCAAACTAGTTGGAACACCTATGTCTACTAGATGCAAGCTGACAAAGGAGGACAAGAAACTAGAGGTAAATCAGATTGTATATAGATCAATGATTGGCAAACTCATGTATGTTGTACATACTAGACCAGATATAGCACATGCAATAGGAATAGTTGCAAGATTTTTTGCTAATCCCAGGGAATCACATATGACTGATATGAAAATAATCCTAAGATATCTAAAGAATACAGAGGAGTATGGCTTATGGTACAAAAGAGAAGGAAAGTTTGAAATTAAAGTGTTTATCGATGCTGATTGGGCTAGAAACATTGATGACAGAAAGAGCAAAACTGGAGGAGCTTTGTTCATAGGTGATAGACTTGTCACATGGATAAGCAAGAAACAAGGATGCATCTCCCAGTCTACTGCAAAAGCATAATATGTTGATGCTTCTACAAATTTCTCAAATATTGCATGGATCAAACAATTACTGGAATGTATGCATATGAAGATTTTAGATCTAGTAATTATCTATTGTGATAATACCAGTCCAATAAATATTTCCGAGAATCTAGTTATGCATGCAAAGACAAAACACATTGCAATAAAGTATCATTACTTAAGATAACAAGTTCAAGAAAAGGAAGTGGTACTTGAGTATGTGCAATCTAAGGAACAACTATCTAATATCTTCACAAAGCCACTGCCCAAAGATACATTTGAGTACTTGAGGAAAAGACTAGGGGTCAAACCCTTCTCTATTGGTCAGTAATCTGACAAAAAAGCTGCATCAGACTGCAATTATCAGAATATCATACAAGTTGATGCAAGCAGAAAGATAGACTTCAAAGAAACATCAATATACATAAGGTATATAACATCACTGAGCACCAGAGAAAATTGTTACATTGACAATCGATAAAGAAAATTCAAGGAATATATTATGGATAGAAGAATAAAGTACCTAAAATTAGTGCATGATATAAGTTTTGGCATTGTTGTCAAAGGGAGAGAGTTATCCATATTATCACATCTCTCAGAAATGATGAAAGGGAGAGAGATTATCCATTGGGAGAGATCATACAAAGGGAGATTTGGTGAAAAGACATCAAAAGAGAAGAATAAAAAAAGGGAGAGAAATTGACACAAGAAGAAGAACACACATGTCAGAGAAAGACAGAGTTCTTATATCTACTCAATCAATAGGATTGACAAAAATAGAAAGTTGCAAGAGACAAAACTAAGCTAGACAGAGCTTACCGAGAATCAAACTTTCATCAATTACAGTACATAAGATTGGTAGTTTGACGAAATTTCAAATATTGTATTAGAGATAATATAGTGTGATAATATAGTATGTTTCCATCAATGGGAGAGATTGGTGACATGTAACTGATTAGATGTCTGATAGATGTTAATTTGAAGATGATACAAATTAGTTAATGGATTGTATTGTCATTGATGTCAACTTGATATCATCTATACGGTCATGAACATAATGCCAAAGACTTTAGAGAACCAAAAAGAAAAGAATTTTCCATCAGGGATGCATAAAATTCATGTATTCACTAGGTGACTGACAACACAAATGGAGTGCACATCGATGAACAAAACAAGTTGAAAAGTCACAGTGAACACCGATGAGAAAAAGATACAACATGCCTAATGAGAAAGATTAGAGGATGCCTAACGAGAAAAATTAGAGCATTCCCAATGAGAAAGAACAGAGGATGCTCGACGGACATAGATCACAAAGCTGACTAGAGTCACACCGATGGAACTGTCAGTTGTCACCGATGACCAACTACAGTATTGACTAATGGAACTGTGTGTTAGGAAAATGACAAGAATTCTAGCTGGCAGAGCTAATGAAAGACTTAACTGGTTGTCTACATTATATTATTTGACCAAGAGTTAAGTGATTGATTTAAAGAAGATTTGTATAGTTGTCAAGAACACATCTACGAGACAAATTAAGAGTTATTCTTTAAATCATGGTGAGAATTGTGGATCACGCCAAGAATCAAGAAAGTCAAGAAAGGTGGAAATTATGTCTATTGAAGAGACAAGCATATACGCACTAAAGTGTGGGGGAAAATACAAGGAAAAGGATGCCAAAGTAAAATCTAAAGGAGAAAGACATCTCCAATTTAGTTATGATCAAGCAAGCTAAGGAAGAGCTAAGTTTCAATAGACACCGATGAACAAAAAGCAAGGCATCACAGAGAAGAATGTGTGGAGCAAAGGTATAATTTGATTATATTGATCAAAGAGGTAATGTACTTATATAGATCTAAAAATATGCAAGTCAAGTTGCATTAGAAACAAATCATTATGTTTCAGTTTAACTATTGAAGCATTAAGTCTCTTAACCGAGCAAGACTTAACAGTCTTTTTGAGGTACATCCTAACAGATTGCCTAAATTTTTATCATGAAGATAACATTGAGTGCCCAATATCAAAAGACAGTCTAAGAAGGTAGCTGATCCAGTAAGGTAGCACTAGATATGCCAGATACCTATTGTACCCAGGGAGGTTGATCAATAAGGTAGCATAGACATGCCAGATATCAATTGATAGACTAGTTTTTAAATCCTCTAACAAGGTCACACTTAGCAGTGTGTTTGTAACCTTTAACAAGGTTGGCTTTTAACAGGGCTCACTTTAGAAGAGTGAAAATTTGGGAGACTAGTCCCAGTGGTTTTTTTTCCCTTAACAGGGTTTCCACGTAAAAATTCCATGTGTTATCTGTGTGTATGATTCATCTCTTTATTGTTTTGTTTCCTACATAAGTTAATTCTAGATGATCGGTAATCTCCTAGATATTTACTGTATTTCAGTAAACTAGTGATTGTCAGTTGGTAAATCATCAGTAGAAGCACTTACATAGCTTACCGATGAGCAGAAGTTTGTTTTAAATATTGGATGACATATATCTCACAAGGGACAAGATAACTTGAGTGATAGTTAGTGGTATAAGTTTTTATGGGTTCATTTATTGGTTAAATTAGAGATCACTGATTCACCCCCCCCTCTCAATAATTATTAATAGTATGATGGTAGGATGAATGATGAGGATTTGATTTGTTAGTTTAGTGCAATTGAAAATTTCTTTGATTGTGAAAATGTTGAGGATGGTCAAAAGGTGAATATTGCAAAGTCTAGATTGAAGGGGCATGCATTGCTTTGGTGGGACTATTTGTAGGCTTATAGATGGAAGAAGGGTGTTCCTAGAATCACTTCATGGCCAAGGATGATAGAAAAAATGAGGGAGAAGTTCCTTCCTAAAGACTACAAGGTGCACTTCTACAGGAAGTTACAAGGTTTGAGATAGAAGGAGATGAATGTCCAGAGGTACTCTAAGGAGTTTCACAAGTTGGATGTAAGATTTACACATGAAGAGGATGAAGAGGAGAAAGTGGCAAGATATTTAGGGGGGATAAGGTTCAATTTGCAAGATGAACTTAGTCTTACAACCCCTAGTACTACAGAATAATGTTATAAATTGGCCATCAAGGCTGAGGACAAGGTAAAGAGAATACAAGAAAGACACGGATTTGGATGAGGATAGTAACATAGGGGTAGAGGGAGAAAATAAAATGAAGGAGAAGAGAAAAAAAATAGTGATAAGAGAAAGGATCCCATGTTTGATTAGATAAGTTGAAAAAGGGGTGGAGGAAGATTTGGTGCAGGTAGAGGAATCTGTAATTTCAATGGAAAGTGTTACAATTATGGAGAGGAAAGGCATCCTTTCTAAAATTATCTCAAAAATGATACAAGGAAGTCTAATAAGAGAGTGACCTTAACTCAAGATAGAGGTGACAATGAAAAACATGAAAAAATATGGGGAGAAAGAGGACCACTCTTTGCACATCTTTGTCTCATGATGAGGCAAAGAGAACCACTGCAGCAACAAAGTAGGCCATAGGTATCAACTTTTAGAACCCATTATCTTAGTCAAGGTAAAAATTTAAAGATGATTATTGATTCTAGTTAATTTAACAACTTAGTTTCATGTTAAATGGTTGATAAGTTACATTTGAGAAAGTTTGAACACCCTTGGCTTTATAAAGCCTCATGGGTGAGTGATGAACAAAGTATCATGTTTAGGGAGCAGGCCTATGTGAATTTTTCAATAAGAGAGTATAAGGAATAGGTATTGTGTGACATAGTGCCCATGACATGCTGTTATATTATTTTAGGAAGGCCCTAGAAGCCCTTGAGGAGGATAATTCATGATGGTTATGAGAAGACTTAAATTGTTCATAAGAATGGTAAAAATTTCACCCTCACACCTGTTTCAAATAATATTACTGATGAATCAAGAATCATTTGTTTTGAAAAGGAGTATTTTGATTTGTAGGACCACATGAAGTATATATCTATAGAAGAAGATCAAAGGATTATAGTATCCTTGTTGGTGCTGAAAACTAATGGTAATGATAATGGACACAAGATGGTAGAATGGTAGAATAGGGGGATGAAGAATGGTATAGTTTTTGACACACATTGATGAAGAAAGGTGATGACTATATATCCATGGAGAGAAATAGAAGGGGCAATTTGGATCCTAAAATGCAGAAGGAGCAGTATACACAATCTAAACATGATTGTCCCAAACAACAGTCAAGTGATGATATTGGTAGGTCATATTTTTTTCATGTTTCTAACAATGTTGTTGTAGGTTCAAGGAGATGGGATAAGGAGTTGTTATTAAAACACATGTCCAAGGAAAGAAAAATTTCCAGAACTCCTTCAAGAAAACTAGGAGGTTTGAAAACAAGACCCTTTAACTTTTGGAGAAAAAGTTCTTTTTTCACAAGGGGAGTATGGTGCAGGGGCACCTAGGAGAACACATGAACACAGGAGGGTCCAAGACATGAAGGAATAATTTAGGGATTAAATAAAGGTTAATTGGGATGTTTTGAGGCCAATCATGACCATTTGTAAAGATCAAGACAATATAAAGATCAAAAGTCCTAAAGGTCCTCATAAGGACCTTAGGACAATAATTTATTGTAAGAAGGGCCAATAGTGCCTAGGAGATCTAAGTAGATTAGATAGGTTAAAAAGGTCATAGCGTAAATAAGATCCAAAATTTGATAAGTTAGAATGCATCTAAAAGGAATTAAATAAGAATTAAAATTCAAATATTTGAATTGTAATGACTAGTTGCCATTAGGAGGGAATTTGTGTTTAGGAGGCTTACTGAGTTTGTAAGCATGAGAAACCTATTGGGATCAATTTGGGAAGTTGTAAGACATCCTACATAGCCTGGTCAAGGCATGAGGATTGAAAAATAGTATAGGAGGATCCATATGTGTATAGAATGTATTTGTAAAATAATAAAATGACTGAATTCTGCAAACTTCTCATGATAGTTTGATTGGTTTTCTTTGTCAACACATTTACAATGTTTCGAGGAACTAAAATAAGAATAGGTGGAAGAATTTCACATGTTTTCAGATTTTTTTTTTTTTTTTTGATTATGCCCTACATTTGTTGACAGACTCAAGTAGTTGTATATTTAGTAACAATTTTGATTGTTTAATGGATTAGAGATCATTCTAGGAATTCCAATGACTGATTCTCATGGAATGACCCTAGTATAACATGTATTATAGATGGACAATAAATTTATGTGTAGATAAAGAAGAATTGGGTGATCACCATATGGTTATTTGGTGTAAGGAACACCATAATTGGGGCTAAGGTGTAGCAACAAGAGATCTTATCGAAGGAGGGTACTATTTTATGTTAGAATCCATTCATGTATGAGTGAGAGATGGTGAATTAACCACTTTTAGGTTGAGCTTGTGTTGGGAGGGTCAACATTGAGTAAGCTTTATTTTTAAGGGTTTTAAAGTCAAAATTTGAGGCCTTTATGTTTGGAGAGACCATAGGATCCAATTGGTTGCATTTTCCTTTAATTCAAACCATTTTAAAACTTTGTTGAAAGAGCCAAGGTTAGGGGTTGAGTATTCAATAGTGTTGCTTTGGAAAAATAGGGGTAATTAGCCATACAAAACTATCACAGGTTAATTATTCTGATAAGATAGTCCAAAAAAATGATGTTAATTTTTTGGCATGTTGTGAAAAAGACAAATGGGTTTCTAACAGTGAAAACTTTAGTGGTGATTATTCACCATTTGGCAAATGTTGCATGTCAGAGTTTTGAGAACTGGCGAATATTTTTCATATATTGGATTGACCCTATCACCTGACATTTATTAATATTGGATCCCATGCCTAGTCCCATCACCCATCATTCCCACATGTGTCTCAAACTGACTTTGTTTCACCAACTTTATTAATCATACGAAGGTGTTGGACGACTCATAATCGCCTCAGAAATAACAAAAGACGTGGTATAAGTACATGAGCTTTACCAAATATTTATATACCTAATACCTCCCACTAAATTTACAAATAAGGATTAGTATAAAAATATTATGATATCTCTAATTGATCTATAACAAAGTTTCAGACTATTGAGTGCAACTGCATACTACATTGGCGAGTCGCGACTGCATTGCTGCAATTTTATTTGAGGCAAAGGTAAGTGATACTTATTCTGTGACCATGTGATTTTGAGTTCATTATTTTGGAATAGGTTTGCAAAAATGGGTTTTCTTTTCCCTTTCAGCCTGAAATACACTACACATTGTTGATTTGTGCTCATCCAACGGTCGCTGGCAGTCACTATCATGTGTCACACTGTCGTGGGTCCCATTAACTTTTGGCTTGTCATCTGATGCCACTAGGATAGTGGACACTTGTCATTTAACCATTTTAAATTAAAACTTTAGCTTATTATTCATTATATTTAATAAATGTTTAGTTTTACAGTGTAGTCTAATTTAGGTTTTGATTATACTTAGTTAAGGGTTAATTCATGACATGTGCCTTGTTTCCGGAGTAGGTTTGCAAAAAATAGGGTTTTTTGCCTTTCAGCCCAAAATTTACTGTACATCATCGATCTGTGCTCATCCAATGGTTGGCATTCTCTTGTTTAAATATTTATTTTTTAAATTATCTGAAAAGATCTTATTTCATTTTAAATTACAACTTCAGCTTATTAGTCATTACATTTAATAAATGTTTAGTAATAAATGTTTAGTTTTACAGTGTAGTCCAATTTAGGTTTTAATTATACTTAGTTAAGGGTTAATTCATGATATGTGCCTTATTTCCAGAGTAGGTTTGCAAAAAATAGGGTCTCTTTTGCCTTTCGGCCCAAAATTTACTATAGATCGTCGATCTGTTCTCATCTAATAGTTGGCATTCACTCGTTTAAATTTCTATTTTTTTAATTATTTGAAAAGATCTTATGTCATTTTAAATTACAAATTCATCTTATTAGTCATTACATTTAATAAATGTTTAGTTTTACAGTGTAGTCCAATTTAGGTTTTAACTATACTTAGTTAAGGGTTAATTCATGATATGCGCCTTGTTTTCAGAGTAGGTTTGCAAAAAATAGGGTCTCTTTTGCCTTTCAACCTGAAATCGACTGTACATCGTCGATCTGTGCTTGTGCAATGGTTGGCATTCACTTGTTTAAATTTCTATTTTTTAAATTATTTGAAAAGATCTTATTTCATTTTAAATTACAACTTCAGGTTATTAATCATTACATTTAATAAATGTTTAGTTTTACAGTGTAGTCCAATTTAGGTTTTAACTAAACTTAGTTAAGGGTTAATTCATGACATGTGCCTTATTTTCAGAGCAGGTGTGCAAAAAATAGGGTCTCTTTTTCCTTTTGGCCCAAAATTTACTATATATCATCGATCTGTGCTCATCCAATGGTTGGCATTCACTGTCTTTAAAAATATTAAATTATCACACATCAATATGACATATTGGAAAATTTGGCATATAAAACAATAATAAAACTAGGCAACTTAAAAAAAAAAACTCTTTTAAATGTTAAAAATAGATACTTTCTTAGTCTCTCATCGATAAAGAAACTCAATCATTTTAAAGATTTAGAATCTCAATCTTTAGATTTAAAATTGGAAATACTAATCCATTGCTTAAGCATACTTAAATGTCCAATACATAGATTAAGCAACTAATTAAAATATTGTAATCACAGAGAAGTATAAGAATCATTTTTGTCTATGAATCATTTTTTGTACCCATAAAAAGAAAATAGACACAGCTAAAACTCAGAAATTTTTTATTCTTTTTATTCATAAAATTATATTACATTGCAGAGTAAAAATAGAAACCTACTAGGCAACTTGGTAGGTTCTTATCGGTATATAAAAGAAAAACAAAAAAAAGTGAAACTTTGCATGTCCATTGTTAAAAGACCAAGATAACAAGAATGGGTAAACTAGGGATCTTCATCTTCCCTCTGAGTATAATTTTTGAGAGAGGATAATCTCTAAGAATTCTTCAAGCCATGTGTAGTCTGACTCATCAAATTCATCAAGGAAAAACCATTTCCAGAGAAAATCCCTCCCAAGCCGTGCCCATTTCTTGTGTCGCGTTAGTTGCTCATCATTGAGGTTCAACAGAAAGGGTTATCTGGCCACATTTGTGACCAGATCCAACAACTTGGGTATATCTCTTGGCCAATGGATCCCCACCCCTAATTCCATAAAAATAGAAACATCGACATCGTCCTTCAGGAATTTCTCTTTAAAAACCTTCCTTAGTAGCATCAACATATCCACCTTCTGTCCTCCAAGGTCGAGGAGAGACGCAAAAAATAGGACGTAATGTCCATGTAGATGTAGTATCTATCAACATTCTCAAGGAACTCTTAACCCAATAACATCAACACAACACAATTTATAAAAGCGTTGTCATCAACCTCCCTACAAACAGAAGTGAGGATATCTTCTAAGACATTGCCCAAAAAGGACCTCCAGTCATCTCGAGATGTGCATCTCAAATGGATTGGTGTGTCCATCTTTAATTATTGACAGCTTAAAGACCTAAAAACCTAAACCTTAAAACTAGAGGCATAATTTCAAGCACCGGCAGCTCTGACTCTTAATCTACCAAAAGCAAAATGAACATGAAAGAAGCCAGATTGTCTATAAATAGCCCCGAGGGCCGAGTCATGATCCCTTGATTGATAGTGATTAATTATTCTTTCTTTAATCATATTTAATGTTTAATGTAAATATTTCCATAAATGGATTATGCGTGTGAGAGATTTAAATCCATTGTCCTTAATCTTTCATATCTACATGTAAATCTTTCCCATAAATGCATTCATAATATCACAGTTAAAGATAGCAGTTAAAGATGGTAGTTAAAGAATGTCACTAAAAAGGCATTTATTTCTTATCAAATTATGAGTTACAAGTTACATTTGTACTAATTAACGATCATGGTTACGGTGTAGGTTTTAAGGCTTGATACGTGTCATCATTCTGACAACTTCCTCCAAAACTCTGTTTTCTTCAAGAAATTTGGCCCAAAATTAAATTTTAGCCATTGATGTAGGATCATCAAATGGTCTCTAATTAATACATTTAACAATATAAAACAATGGATATTACTAAAATTAGGTTATGTGTCCATGAGTGATCAGTTATATTCGCAACAAATAAAGGCGATATTTGCTGGACATGATATTGCATTAATTACAATGTTACACCTCTAATAAATTTCCATTTGGCATTGGCCCACATGACGAGTCCCATCCTTTGAAAATCACCAATAAAATATTTCTTTTTCCCATAATTAATGAAAATTAGCCATTAAAATAAATAAATTTTCAAACGGTAGATAAAATTTGCCAATACATTTATTTTTTTCCCTTCAAAAAAACATCATTCGCCTCATATATTACAATTTTTTATTTCAAAAGAAAATCATTCACCTCATACAATATATATTTGCCCCCACCTTAATGTAATATTCACCAGGATTTTATAAAATTTCATTAGGCAAGGAAAAAAATTGCCTTCAGCTTTATTTTATTTTCCCAATTTGTAGAAACAATTCGCCATCATCAAGAAAAAATTTCCCCTAAATTTGTGTATGATTCACTAGGTTTTTACACTTTTTCCTAGGAGGGGGTTTCTTAAAGTTATCCCTAGTGTCTAAATCCATAATTTTGTTCTTGTGTCCTTTGGAAAGTTTTTGGGTACAGTCAGAAAAACAGTCGCTATAGACCTACGAGGAAGTTAATCCTATTAGGACAATATTTGGAGTTTTCCAAGGAGTTGGGCTTTTGAACCTCTGAGACTTGTTTATCCTAGTTGGATTGGGTAAGTAGAAACCCTTAAATTCATTATTGGCCTTGGTGAAGTTTTAAATCCTTAGTCACCTCATTTGAACCAAATTGTTGCATTTGGGAGCTAGTAGAATAAACACCAATCTTGTGTATTTTGACAGAGAAGTCTTGAATCCCAACTTTCTCTGCATCATAATGTGTTCATGGTTCAAAAGTACTATGTGGATATGAAAATTGGTATTCAATTAGTTTATAGTGATTTGTATTGTTATTTTAATAATTCCTCATAGCACATAATTGTATTTGCATAACACTGGTGTTACAGTTGTCAATGGGTGTATTTGCAAATTATCACAATTTGATTTTTACAAGTAAAGTTGTGATATTTGTTACATATTGTGCCTATTTTGTTTCCCTTAATGTCACCATATGTCAATTTCTTTCTCTTCATATGTTTAAAACATATGCACTAAATTTCTTTGGGGTATACAAGTATCTCATTTCAATTACTTATCCTTGAGATATATGCACTCTCTTTCATCTCTATGTTGGAATGACTATGACATGTTGGGACTGAGAGGAGGGGTGAATGAGTACCACAAAATTTTTTATAACTGAAACTACCTATAATCATATATTTCTGCTACTGTTTACCAAATTCAATAACTTGAAATGCAAATTATCTAAAGCTCATAAAAGATACCATCAAAACATTAAAGCAATAGAACTCATAAGTCCATATTTTTTTTATGCAAAAATCCTTGGTTAGAGGAAAAAAATATGGTGGGGATGACACCCAAAACCTTAACTAACTATAGTATAAAGGGTGCTCGGTTAGAGCTTACAACCCTTAACCATTTTGATAGCTTACCCAGTTAAGAGTATACAAAGACTTGTTAGGTCTACTGGGTTAGAGGATTTTAAAATATCCACACTTAGAGATGTACCATGTTAAAGGATTTACAAATATAAGATTAGTTAAGATCTACCTAGTATTGGGATTTCTAGCTCTCAATAAAGAAATATTAACAACTCAACAATATCTTCTATATTGCATAAAAACAAATGCTGATCACACTCTATGTGCTCTGAAATTGTGTTACCTCAATCTCAAACTGTAACACTTACTTAGATCTTCTCTGCTGTAGCTAAATATCTTCTCATTGATCTATAATCTTCTCTTTGTTCTTCAAATAACTCCTTTTAACTTTTACTAACAATATCGGCCTCTTCTCTATGTCATCACTTTGTTCTACTCTGTAATTCATCAATTAAATATAAGACTTTATGCCCCTCAATATTATGTGTTAGGTTGTTGTAAATCATTCTGAATTGTTAGATCATCTTTTCTGCTTAGTGACTATGTCACGTTTACCTTAGTACTTGGAAGTTTTCTTTGAAATAACAAACTTTCATTAACCACTTAATATGCTTCGTAGATCTTCTCTTTGAAATATCTTGATCATTTATCTGGTAACAAACTATTCTTCGTGCATTTTAGAAATGTAATTAATACTGTGAAAATTCATTAAATGCATCCTTATCACTTTTAGAATCAATTAAGTAACTCGATAGAGTAACTTCTCGTTTCTTAATTAACTGATCTTTAGTTCTTTGTAACTGTCAACTCAGTGTACCTTATATGCGCTCGGTGTTCTGTAAGTTCTGTAGACTGTCGGTGTAGTGTATTTAGCTGTTTTGTGTGCTTTACCATCTTCACTAACTTACTCAATGTACATTACCAACTAGTTAAATATTTTCTTTCTCCCTTTTTACCGATTGACTCTTCTGACTCATATGACTCTGACTTAACTAATGACAACAAAATACCTTATAGAGATAACAAGTGGTATTAAATTTTTTTATAGTGATTTCTATTATTATTTTAATCGTTCCTCATAGTGTATAGTTGTATTTGGATAATAGTGGTGTTACAGTTGTTAGTGGGTGAATTTGCAAATGATCACAATTTTATTTTTACAGGTACAATTGTGATATTTGTTACATATTATGCCTATTTTGTTTCCCTTGATGCCACTATATGTCAATTTATTTTTCTTCATATGTTTTAAACATATGAACTATATTTCTTTGGGCTATACAAGTATCTCATTTCAATTACTTATCATTGAGACATATGCACTATCTTTCATCTCTCCTTTTTCATTGATGCAAAAAGGGGGAGAGGATTTAGTGTTTTGCGACCAAGGATAAAGGTGGAGTTTTTTGCTTCCAACTTTTTTTTGTCCTTGATGACACAACACTAACTGACTCACATGCATTACTTGATGATCATTCTTAATAGTCAGTGATATGATTACTGCTTGATAGTCAGTGATATGATTACTTCTTGATAGTTAGTGATATGATTACATGAGAGTAATATTTGATTATCCTATTTTGTAGTGATGTTGATATAACATAGTGATATTGTAGTGATGTTTATATTACATAGTGATATTGGTCATACTTATCGATGGATCATACTTTATGATGTTTTCATATGGATATGATGTGACTTGAGTTTTATTCTTTCATGTGGATATGATGTGACTTGAGTTTAAATTTCCATTTGAGTAGTGATTTGAACATGATACGAATAATGTGAATACATTTTACACAATACCACATGATAGTATGATAGCATGAAAGTGATATGAACATGTTTGATCTCTTTCTTGTATTGACATGTTTTATCTTTCATACATAGTAAGGTTTAGTGCTATTTATTTGGCTAACGCTTGATACAGATCTAAGATATTTGTTGACATTTAATAGCACCCTTTGAAACAATTTTCCTATGTGGTGATAAAGGCTTGACATAGCATGTACCACTTTTGGTGTGATCCTTGAATATATTGTATATGCAATATTGATAAGCCAATTCTTCAAATATGACAAGTGACTATTAGAGGGATCCAGTCCCATCTCAGTGAGTTAAAAGCTCATATTTTAATGACTTAAGTCATGATATACAAACTTCATTCAAATAGGTCTTACTCCAGTGAAATAAAACTTGCAAAAGTGGTCACTACAAGTGACTAGGAACACTTTATTTTCATAAGAAAAACATTGTGATGTCTTTGTGGTCAGAATTTGGCGTATTGCAATTAAATTTGAAGACATAAAAATTTATGTCTTAATATCATCTTTTGCATAGTTTGAGTTTCATTTTGCAAAAATCCTAAGCTCACGTTTTGGCGAGGGAATAACCAAAGAAATTAGGGCATGACCTAAGATACTTTGAACATGGTCTGTATATATGACATGAACAATTTTTTGAAGAAGTTACAATGAGGGTTACAGTTTGGATTGTTATCTCTATGATTATTTTGTTGTCATTAGTTAAGGCAAAGTCATATGAGTCAGTATATTCAATTGGTGAAAAGGAGAAAAGAAAATATATGAGCTATCGGTAATGTACATTGAGCAAGGAAGTGAAGTTGGTAAAGAACACAAAACACTACATTGAGTGCCTAAAATCACCAAACACCAAAGGCATATAAAGCCACCAAGTTGATAGTTATCGAGTACTAAAGAGAAATTTAATCGAGCAAAGAGAAGTTACTCTACAGATTTACTTAATTTATTATAAAGTGATAATGATGTATTTAATACATTGATACAACATTAAATGTGATCATACATTGCACAAAGATTAGTTTTTTACTCGATCAATGATCAAAATAATTCAAAGTGATGATTTGAGAAGTAGATTAAGAGTTAATCAAAGATTGTTATTTCCAAGAAAAACACCAAGTACCAAGGTAAAAGTGACACAGTCACTGAGAAGAAAAGTAAATCTAACGGTTGAAATACTTTATCAATGACCTAATTCATAAGATTAAGAGGCAATAAATCTTATTCTTAAAGGATGATTTATAGAACAGAAGAGAAGATAAAGAGATGACAAAGAAGTGACAATACAAAGAAGGCTAATATTGTTAAAAGAGTTATATTGAAGAACATAGATTGGAAAAGAGTGCACGAAGATGATATCTAGTTACAAAATAGAAAATAAGAGTAGTTTTACAGATTGTAATTGAGGTAACACAATATTTCAGAGCATATAGAGTCTGATCAACATTTGTTTTGAAGCAATATAGAAAACATTGATAAGTTGTTAATACTATTGTATTGAGAGCTAGAAATCCCAATACTGGGTAGATCTTAACCGATCTGATAATTGTAAAACCTAAATAATAGGGTACATATATAAGTCTAGAGATTGTTAAATACTCTTACCAAGTAGAACTAACAAGCCTTTGTATACTCTTAACTAGATAAGCTATCAAAATGGCTAAACTTTGTAGGCTCTAACGAAGCACCCTTTATACTCTAGTTAGTGAAGGTTGTGGGTGTCATCCCCACCCCATTTTTTCCTCTAACCAAGGATTTCTATGTAAAAAATCATGGAGTTATGATTTCATTTTCTATATTTTTTTGATGTTATGTTTTATAAGCTTATATTAGTTTCATTTCAAGTTATTAAATTCAGTAAACAAAAAGCAGCAGTATATGGCTATTGACAGTTTCAGTTATAAAAGTTTTTGTTGTATTGATTCACCCCTCACCTCTCAGTCCCAACTTTCCATAGTCATTCCAAAAATTGGTATGAGAGCTATTACTCTTGAGTTATAAGGTTTGACCACCTGAGGTTAAAGATCCTAGTCATGGAAAGTTTTAGGCAATTCAAAAGAATTGATGGTCTTGAATCTGAGTTGGAAAGTGCAAGAGAGTTAATCATTGATCTGAAAGAAACTTGATAAGTCTCTAAGGGTTTGATTTGAAATATATGATGAACTAAATGCTACACAAGAACAAGTTGATACACTTGAAACAACATCTGAAGGCAGTGTTATTGATGAGTCAGAGACAACTATAAAAGAACTACTAGAAAAGAATGATACACTTACTGATCAGTTGGACCTAATGAGAATAGATCTTGAAACCAACATGATAAGAATGAATAAATTGATTGAAGGAAAAAAAATAGTTGAAGATGAAAATAAAATGGCACAAGATGATAAAAGACAAGTTGAAATCAAGCTATTGGAAAAAGATAATGAGATCATGAGAATGAAACAAGTTCACTATGACATGACCGATCAACTTCTGAGTGCAAATCAAAATAACACAAGGAAAGATTTGAGAATCATGCACTAAATCTAAAATTGAAAGAATAGATCAAAAAATGAAAGTTGAGAAAGATGAAAATGCAATAATGAAAAGAAATGACGAAGCACTGAAATCACTAGATCAACAATTCAAGAATTAGAAACAAAGGACTGACAAAACAAGAATTGGATTCAAAGAAGACTGCATCACCGAGAAAGGAGAATCATCAAAAGCACAAAAAAATGAAAGTACTACACCCCCACCAAAACAAAAGAATCCACATTTAAATTATTGTGGGAAGCTTGGACATACTTCTAATGTCTACAGGAATAGGAAAGGTAAATCACTAAGTACACATAAGTCTGATGGTTATTGTTTTAGATGCAATAAGTATGGACATCAAGAATTTGAATGCATAACTAATCTTGCTAACAATACAAGGAAACCTAAGTTTGATGGTTACTACAATAATTGTAATAAGTTTGGACACAAAGCTAAAGAGTATATAATAAAGAAAATAAATAACAAATGAAGGCCTAAATGAGATAATTCTAAAGCCAACCAAGTAGGAGTTTCTATACCATGAGACTATAATACAAGAATTTCATGTTTATCCTATAGAAGGTATGGACACATTTCTGCAAATTACATGCTAATGCATGAAAGGAAAAATAGAAGAGCATGGAGAAACCCTGGCATGGTATGTTTTCATTATCATAAGGCACCTTGCAAGGAATTGCAGATACAGAGGTGATACACCAAATGAAGATGAACCTGAAGTAAAAGTCCCTACTACTGTTGAGGAAATCTAAGAACAAATGAACATAATATAGAGGAAAAAGACTCAAGATGAAGGGACATCATTTGGAAGCACAAATTGCACCATCTCTATCGAGTTGGTTTCACCAAGCTCCACCTAATTGGTAAGAGATATGCAGGAACTACATGCTTATAATAAATACTACTTTAGTTCATATAAATAGAGTTGAGATCCATATCAGCATATTGAGATGCAATTGGATTAGTTGTATAAGTTTTAGATGAATATTGTTATATATAGTTATTTTGTTTAACTCGGTCAAGCAAAGTAACTGTGTAGTTGGTATAAAGTTAAAAAGGGACTCGATAAGTGCATTTAATGCACATTAATAGAGTTATTGGAAACCCTAACCATGGAAAAAGTATAAATAGATCATTCTACAAATCATTTAAACCTAACATTTTTTGAAGAACATTGAGCACATTTGCAGAGCGACTATCCCAAGTGAATTCAAGCGATTTTGAGGTAATTATGAATCTTTGCAAGACATTTGAGTTACATTTCTGAGTTATCTATGCTACACCAAGTTGTGTTTGCTAAGTTGACATTATTATCAAGTGTTCTCTACTTTAATTTTGCATACATTTCAAAGTGATCATGAGACAAAAGATAAAGACACCAGTTCTTGTAAAGATTGTTGAACCAGTGAGCCTGACATATAAGTTACCCCCAGCTATAGCCTCACAAACTGATGTGATGGGTGCATTGTCTTCTATACCACTGTGAGTACTATTAATCAAAGACGTCCACACATTCATTCATTGTAAAAATTGAAGATCTATGTTGATCTAAGATAGATGCTTCATTCAGTAAGAAGTGCGTAGATGAAAAGGTCAAAGATGAGCACACCCATCTTGAAACCAAAGGTTTGGTTTATGCTATACATCTATCGAGGGTATTCAATCTTGAGCGGGTTAGAATGGTACTTAGCCGAGTACACAACCAATTCATGTGGTTAGATGAACTGATCAAAATCACTAAGGATGTATTGTACATCATCACTAGTTTCCCAATTTGAGAGAGAATGAAATAAATTAAGTAGATTGATAAGAGAAAACTCATTGAGCTCACTAAAGCACAATGTGATGGTAGAGGAATGAGAATATTAACTATGACAGATCCCAAGTTAAGGTTTGCATGCAACATTATATCTTACCCAGTGTTCCAATTGTCCTGAGTGGACAGTGTTCCATGTGCAGCAGTTGATCTAGCATACAAGATTGTAAAGAAAGGTTTACAGATAGACCTATGTGAGGTTTTTCTGAAGGAGTTGGAGGAAAACATGAACACCATCAGGAAAACAAAGACTAACACACTGAAGTTTGGTTCATTATCGATACATAAATTCATAGATAGTTTAGGAGATAATTTTAATACAATCATGTCTGATTATTTTCTAAAGTTCCAAGCTAGAACGCATAAAAGGTATAGGATACCACCTCAACTAGTTGCAAAATATCAGGATAACATATATTTCAAAGTTGATACAAATGTGTGTATAGTCAAATCTATTGAACCAAGAGTTGAATGTAATCAACCAATGGGTTATATATATATGAAATGGACATTGATATAGGTTCTAAACATATTGAAGCCCTATTAGAAAAACCAATTAACCCCAATAAAAAGAGATATGAGACTTATGATTAAGTCAAAGAAAAAATTAAACAAGGTATTTTAGTACCAAGGTCAATTAAGAAGGCAAGTAAAATGATAAATGTTATATCATGGACTCTTGGAGTTGATGATACTATGGATACTGATGATGCTCAAGCACTTGTAGTAGTTAAGAAATAGAATGCACAATTTATCTCATTGAGAAAAGAGGTGTTACAAGGAACACTAGATCATCGGTAAAAATGACAAAGAAGAAGGCTACCGAAGTGATACAACCTGAAGGTAAAAACTTATGAGAGGAAAAGATGCAAGAAGAAACCTATGAGAACAAGAAGAAGAATTTTACTTGGAAATGATAGTGAGACTAAATATGATGAGCTGAATAAATTTGTTTCTAGTGGCTCAACTCTCACGAGCCCCACAAAGTATTGATGAATTTTTGGAAGGATTAAAAGAATCAGGAGGATTCAAAGGATTTAGACAAGTGAAGTATTTGAAGAGAAATGAAGAAGACAAGAAAAATATTGAAGATGCAGTGGTAGTGACACTAATGAAATATAGAGTGACACCTATTGAGCTTACAGATAAGCTACCTGAGGAACTCTACAAAAAAATTGATGCACATTGGAAGTATGTAATTAATGCTGAGAGGGAGATGAGAGACAGATCTCTTGTAGATACTATTCTTGACTTGGCACTATCTGAGATTGAAGATGTATTGAAGAAAGATTCAAAGAATTTTTTGGTAAAGGGAAGAGCCCTAAGGTAATGAATGGAGACCTACAATCAGTAGAGAAGGATATTGCTAAGAAGTGGAAAGAAATATATCATGTAGATGACACCAGGCAATAGGTGTGTGTGTGTATTTGGGTACCTGTTAGATCAACACAAACACTCAATAGGTCATTGCATTAGTATAAATGGTTAGATAAAACATTCAAAAACCACTAATATCGGCCTATTGCCTTCTAACTAGAAAGAGTGTAATAAATAACATATTTAGCCCTCAGAATATGCTATAAATTAGTGACCAATACTATTCTAGCATGAAGGATTTTAATTGAAAACAAGCTAAATGATGAAATAAGCATGCATTTAAGCTATAAAAGATGAAATAGAAGTAACAAACTAGCATATAGTAATATGGAATGC
>MU226874.1:1070114-1082414 GCA_018584345.1 Thuja plicata
AATTAATTAAATAATTAATTAATTAATAAATGATGATGTCATCAGGGATTTAGAAAAAAATTAATTATTTAAACAATGAAATTGCTTTTTTAATAATTAAGGGACTATAGCCATTTTAATTAAATTAAATAGGCTAGGGGAATGGGTTAATTGCAAGTGGGTATTTGATTTAGGGATTTATTTAATTCCTTTATAATTAAATACTATAGCCATGTTTGATTTTGATTTGATTGGNNAAAATTGATTTGAATTGTATGGCTATAATAGTTAATATAAATCAGTGATAAAAATCACCTAGGACATTAAATTGATTAAAAGAAATATGCCAAGCAGTAACAGGGTCGTTTGGACATAAATCGAGGGTATGATCACACTTAGGGCAAATAGGGTCCATAGTTGCAACAGACCAATTTTAGGTGGTTACAATAGGAAACCGATCAGAGTCAAGGTGATACAATCGCTGATCAGATAAAGAACAATATAGACCAAGTAGATCCAATTGATCTAACTATTGATAATGCAAAATTAATCATTGAAGATGCATCGTAGGAGATTAATCCTGCAAAGGAGTTGTCAAAGGATGAAGATGTAATGGATTTTCAAGTACCAAAAATTGAGTATATGGATATAGATGTTGCACCATTGCAAAGTATTGGCCCCATATTGGTACAAGTAAAAAGTTATTTTATTATGCACATTGGTACCACTGAAGTTACACAAGTTATGTCAACAAAGCTGCCAGTTGACACATGAAATGTAAATGTCAATAAGCTAGAGGCTACTGAGACTGAACATAAGAAGGATACCGAGTTGGATGCTCCAAATGACACTGAAGGAAAGAAGTTGAACACATCCAATGTTCAGAATGATCCCAAGCCACAAGATACAAAAAATAAATGTTGTAACTTAATCAAATAAAAAAGGCAAGGATGTAGAGAAATAAGAAGCTAAATAATACGAGGAAGTGAAAATAGAGGAAAGAATAGCTGGTCACCATACCGAGTCACTAGGTGCGAAAATGGCATCATATTCTAAATTCTCTACTAGAGAGAGAAAGTTGACTGAGAAGAAGAAGATTTAGAAAAGGAAGAAAATCATTGCTTTGAATAAAACTATCATAATACTAGCAAGAGACCCCAACAAAATGAAGCCTAAGGAATTGCGTATCTATTCCAAGTTAGTTGGAAGAAAAGATGAACATGAAAGGCGAATGGAGAAGAAGAAAAAGGTAGATATAATAGAAGATGTTAAAGAATTTTTCTAGGAGATTATTCCTGAAGTTACCATTGATGAGTCTGAGGCACTATTAGACCAAGTTGGAAATCTAGTCTAACAAATCAAAGGACCAAACAAGGATATGCCAGATTAAATGTTGAAGATTCACAAGGCATCAATGGAAAAGAAATTGATGAAGGACCTACTGCAAAACATTGCTATAGCAAAGGTAACTCTTTCTGGGTTATGTTCCAAAGTTGAAGAATAATTGTAGTCTATCACTTCATTATTTCAAAAAGTCAGTATTCTTTCTAATTATACCGAGAACATTAAGAAGAAGGAGGCTTATGCTGAGAAAGAGCTGACTAAGTAGCCTGCAAAGCTAACTACCGATCCTAGAGAATTCCAGACATATTACTCAAAGATACAGGAACTCGTGGGAGTTCAGCTCCCATTAAGATATGAGGAAGATAAGCTGAGATTAGAGTTTCTTGAGTTGCAAGCACTAGTTATTCCCCATAAGAAATCAATGCAAATACACCTAGGGAAAGGAAAATAACTAGCAATTTTTATAGAGGTTAGCACCCTAGATACTATAGCCAATTTATCAATAGATATAAATGAACACATTGTGATATTACAGAATCTCTGAGATACTTGGGAGACTATACTAGTTGAATTGCAGTAGAGGTATAAAAACATTTTTGATATATAAGTTTTATTGTTGAGACTTTTTGTCAAAAAATGGGGATATATAGAAGTCTATCTATACAACTTCTAACTTCTGAAAATAAAATAAAAAGCAAATAGTCAATACAAAATACAAAAAAGTATATATGTAAAAAAAAAGGAGGAGAAGAGCTGTACATATTTTTTTTTATAGAGAGTAACACCCAAGGGGGAGTTACTAATTTTTTATGACTTTGAGGTTTTTGTCAAATGCTAAACTAATGTCAAAGGGGGAGATTGTTATCTCTATGATTATTTTGTTGTCATTAGTTAAGGCAAAGTCATATGAGTCAGAAATTCAATCAGTGAAAAGGAGAAAAGCAAATATATGAGCAGTCGGTAATGTACACCGAGAAAGGTAGTGAGGTTGGTAAAGCACACAAGACACTAGACCAAGCACCTACATTCACCAAACACCGAGTGCATATAAAGGCACCGAGTTGACAATTACAAAGTACTAAAGAGCAAGTTAACCGAACGAAGAGAAGTTACTCTACCAAGTTACTTAATTGATTGTAAAGTGACAAGGACTCATTTAATACATTGATACAACATTAATTATGATCATATAATACATGAAGAATCATTTGTTACAGATCAACCATCGAAATAATTCAAAGAGAAGATCAGATAAGAAGATTAAGAGATTAATCAAAGCTTGTTATTTCCAAGAAAAACACCAAGTAACAAGGTAAAAGTGACACGGTTATTAAGTTGAAAAGTATATCTAACGATTGAAATACTTTATCAGAGACCTAACACATAAGATTAAGAGGAAATGACTCTTATAATTAAAGTATTATTTATAGAACATAACATAAGAGATAGAGAGAACAAAGGAGTGATAATACACAGAAGGCTGATATTGTTAAAGGAGTTATATTGAAGAAAAAAGATTAGAGCAGAGTGCACCGAGATGATATCTAGCTATAGAAAAGAAAATACAACCAGTGTTGTAGATTTTAATTGAGGTAACACAATATTTAAAGGTACATAGATTCTGATCAACATTTTTTCTGATGCAATATATCAGACATTGATAAGTTTTTAACACTATTGTATTGAGAGCTAGAAATACCAATACTGGGTAGATCTTGACTGATCTAATAATTGTAAAACCTTTAACATGATACATCTTTAAGTGTAGAGATTTTAAAATCCTCTAACCAGGTAATGGCTAAACTTTGTAAGCTCTAACTGAGCCTCTTTATACTGCAGTTAGTGAAGGTTGTGGGTGTCATCCCCACTGCCATTTTGTCCTCTAACCAAGGATTTCTATGTAAAAAAAGTCATGGAGTCATGAGTTCATTTACCTAAATATTTCGATGTTATTTTTTATAAGCTTATATTAGTTTCATTTCAAGTTATTAAATTCGGTAAGTAAAAAGAAACAGTATGTGGCTATTGACACTTTCAGTTATAAAAGTTTTTGTGATATCAATTCACCCCTCCCCTCCTAGTCCCAACTTTCCATATTAATTACAATAGGGATTTGAAGTTCTTTCAAAATATTTGACGACAAATATTTTGATGGGTTTTAGAAAAATAAAGTCAAATATGTTTCAAGTGTTTCAATCCCCTCTTTGTTAGTTTTTTTTTCAAATTTGGTTATTCTTTGTGATTTGATAGTCATGTTTTCATTATGTTTGTGAAAGACTAATTATTGTGTTTCTAGAGAGTAGGGTTCCATGGTCATTGTGTCTACATATATCTTTGTTCTTAGTTACAAACCCTAATTAAGTACTTTTTAGTCTTTATCTTTTTGATTGAGTACTTTTTAAAACCAAGTTTGGTATTGTTTTCATTCTATTATTTTGTGTTTATCATGCAAAAATGGTTAACTCTATATTGGGTTTGTATTAGTTTTAACATGTAAATTGTGTCATGTCTTTGAGTATGTATATACCATAAACTCCATTTTTTAATTTTGATAACTCTTGTGAGTCACAATGTGTTAGTAGTTGGTTTTTGAATTATGTCTCAGATTTGGGTTATCTTTTGAAGAACTCAAAGCTCATTGTTGATACTTTGTTTTTTACCAAACAACAAGACATTTTTGTTTAATTAAAGTAGTGAACAAAACATGTAGTTGTAACTATTATTTTGGAAAAGAAATAGTTATGGGTTAGCGAGCTTAGTTTTTTTTTTTTAAACATAAATTAGATAAAAAAAAGCATCGATTTGATATAAAATGAGAGAGAATGTAGTGTAAAAATTTTGAGGAAAATTGGATTGAACATAAAGGTACATTTTTGTTATTGCTCAAAAAAGTGATGTGATATTTTCAAAGAGACATTATTGAGAAGAATTATAGTGGTTCTATACAAGTTTGGGGAATCTCTTGAATATCATTTGAGATTATTTTTATAGGAAAGCTTATATACACTATATTACTATGAATTGTTCTCTATATGCATAATAGTATTCTCTATGTGAACTTTATTATTCTGTATATAATACTACTATGTATGTGTTCATAAATGTATAATGATATTTTGTTTATGAACAACTCTGATGTGTTGTACTAGTGCTTCTTAGTATCATATGAGATTAGAAGATGATAAGAAATGAAATAAAGATGAATCTCTGTATGTAAATCAAAATATTAATGTGAAAATTTCTTAATAGCCAGTGAGGTATTCTATCAATGAGACACACATAGCCAGTGAGGCACACAAATTGCAAGCAAGGCATCCATTAGCTAGTGAGGTATTTGAAATTTTCAGTGAGACACTGTAAAGAAGAATAAAATTTAGTTAAGCTAATGGGGCAATATTTGCAAGTTGTTTTATTCCTCAAGAAGATTTTGACTAAGGACATCTCATTGTGTCAATTTTATGTGATTATCTTGCTTATGTTATTATTAATTTAAGATTTATTGTATTTATGATTAAACAAGAATTTTTTTTTTTGTTTTAAATTGATAATTTTTTAAGACACCATTTCCCTTGCTCTCAATATCTCCTTCACTCCAAAAAAAAGTTCAATATTTCTTCTATAGTTGAGCATCCAAGTCTTCAATCCTTCTAAGAATTCTTTCTTCTTCATCAAATATTGTTGGAAAACTATAATATCTATCATCCAAGGAATTCATATCATGATTTTTATTTTAGATCAATCTATTGCATAAACATTTGTGATCACATCCAAAGAAGAATTGCTTCATCAAGGTATAAGGTAATTTATAGTTCACTAGCTTCTATTTCATCTTTCCTTATGAAATTTCCTTTCATTTTCAAGGTTGATTGTTAAATAGGGTTTTGACTAAGAAAAATTGTTGGTGTAATTAAATATTCCTAATTACACTTTACTTAAGTTTACTTAGGATAATGCATTGCATAGTAGTTTGTCATTGAGACACCTAGGAGTTTGCATTTCATTTTAGTACATTGTGTCCTAGAAAAATTCTAGTTTAGGTGGAAAAAGTTGTTATCTCATGTGTGAGATCCACCTTTAGTGATCTTATCACATTATCATCCTCTCATTATTGTACATGATTGCATTAATCTTGTTGTACAATGGAGGGAGATCCACCTTTTGTGGACATGTGAACTAACCTTGTCTAGTTGATAGGTTATCATTTACATCACTCCTAGCTATCATGCATTGCTGATATATTTAGGCACATCTACATTGTACCTAATTTAATTTTGTATCTATTTCATTAGTGATCAATATTTAATCAGTCAATTGATCATATCTTTTGTCTCTCTTGTGCTATCTATTGAGCTTCTATATCTTGGTTTTTTTATTCTTTTCCTTAGACAAATTCTTAGATGGTATTAGAGATAAAAAAGATTTCATTTCATAGCCATTGGAGAGCCTAGTTTTCTTCAACATTTGGAGGACCATGATTCAAATTTAGAATCAACATCTTGTGGGAGCATTTTGAACAATATCAGACCTCACCATTGCATTCAGGTGGCCATTCCAAGGAATTTTGACTATAAATTTTTCTACCTTGGGCCAAAGTCAAATTTGAGGCAAAAATTTTTTTGCAAATTGGACCCCCAAGGCCCGATCTATAATTGGGGCAATTTTTTATTTTAGATCTGAAAATATTTTCCATTTTCGTCATTATTTTTTGGATCTGCATTTTTTTTTCGTTAAAAAAAAAAGAAAATTCTACAAAAAAATGGCCTATCTAGCCTTTGGTTGTTAGTTTGTGGCTTCAAGTGTCAGAGAAGTAGAGCTGGGTGGTCAAATCCCAACCCCACTCTAAGTCCAAGTACTCAACATTGACATCTACATAAACTAAGCTCCTCAAACCCGTGACCAAGACCTTTACCAAATCCATAGCGGGATGAGAGTTCTTTATAGTTACTACATGAGAAGAGAATTTTAAATATATCGACTGCAACCACCCATTGCATGTGGGATTAAATTATAGCCCACATGCTCCCATCTCAATCTTGGTGAGGTCCCAAATTGAGCTTGATGAGTTGAGGCAAGCTCCTAGTTTGAGGATCTGAGCTTGGCATCCTTTCCCGTGCTAGGTCAGTGGCCAACTTGGAGCCACCACCTTAGCATGGACATGACCAAGCCACAGTATGCCACATGGATTACTTACCAAATTAACACCATATCATCTTTCCAACCAGTAGATTCCATGTTAGACAACCATGTTAGTAGTGCCACATCAATGATAGCTCAACCCGCCACATCATTGGTTTGGTATTTTTTTATTGACATCAGTTTTTACTAGTTTAAATTTGATAGCCGTTTAGATATCATAAGTGGCATTTTTTTAAATTTTTTATTTACGATCGTATAATGGTCATTTTTAATCACTTACCTACATCATCACTTCTTTATGTTAAATTTGACAGTCATCTGACTATCATTTCTAATCCTTTTTACACTGATGTGACGATCATTTTATCATCCAATTTAATATCATAGGTTCACTAATGTTAGTAGGATTTGGAAATTTAGACCCCTCACCACATGCAGTTACAATTTGGCAGTCTAACTTTGAGAGGCCATAACTTGGTCATATGGGCTCCTTTTTCAAGCTATTTTTTTTTTTTATTTAGGTAGAATCTCTTGAAATTTTTAGTATTACAATTTTTTATGGTTTTTGTGTACATATTTTGTAGGAATTGTAAGTTTTGGCAACTGTACCTGTCTAATCCTCAATTTTTCAACTTTAAAGGCTTCGTTTGGACACATTTTCACATGTAATTTTATTTGAAAGTACATGAATTTTTGAGAAATTTCCAAATTTGTGTCACATTATAGGCTTATTTGGGAAAAAATATCACTGTCATAATTTGGTCTATTTTGGCCTATTATGGCACTTGTAATTGATTGGATCTTTGAGTGATCTTGTGCCTTATCTTCTTGAGTCTGCTATAGCGTCATATTATCTATTGTAAACATCAAAATCAAAAGTCCACTTTTGTCCATTTTGGCAAGTGGCAATTGTACAAGCACTATATATAAAGTATCAAAAGCATCATTTTTTTTGGGGTGGGGGGGGGAGGGGTTCTTTGATTGAGTGAATTGGGGGGTTTCTTGTGTGGTTGTGTCTCCTTGCCTCTTGTGCTCTTTCAATTTCAAGTTATGCGTTCTTTTTATTTTCCATAATTAACTCTGCATAACTATGCAACATGGAAATATTATGTATGGAAAAAGTTAATGGTAAAAGGTTTAAATAATTAAGTGGGTGACACAATTAACGAAACTACTAGTCCTAATATGGATATAACTTCTCTAAATGATTTAAGAAATACAAATTCTAAGGCTTTAGGAATTATAAGAACATGTGTTACCCAAGATCTCATATTTCACATTTCATCGAGCTTGGAACATCTACCAATGGTGTACATTCTATATTGAGGGGGACTACTTGGTCTCTCTTCCATTTCTTCTCTCTTATGTGGGGGGGCTTTTTCCTCACATGGGTTTTTTTCCTTCTCATACTTATTTGAGAGTTCTATTATTGTATTCATCTCTCTTTTAGGGGAAGGGATTTTCCCATGAGGTTTTCCCTCTTTCTCCTCTTTATGAGATATTGCATTGCATATATTTTGCACTTTTATATTGCACATGGGTACCTAACATGACCTAATATTCAGTACCCATCATGCATTATCATCTCGCATTGTGAACTTAAGTGTATTCCCCTAGGTTTTTCTTAAGGGGGAGTGTTGGTGTAATTAAATATTCCTAATTACACTTTACTTAAGTTTACTTAGGATAATGCATTGCATATTAGTTTGTCATTGAGACACCTAGGAGTTTGCATTTTATTTTAGTGCATGGTGTAGGAGAAATTCCACTTCAGGTGGTGATATTTTTTATCTCATGTGTGAGATCCACCTTTAGTGCTCTTATCACATTATTATCCTCTCACTATTTCACATGTTTGCACATACTTTATTGTACAATGGAGGATGATCCACATTTGGTGGACATGTGATTACACTTTGTCTAGTTTATAGGTTATCATTTGCATCACTCCTAGTTATCATGCATTACCTATATATGTAGACACATCTACATTGTACTTAATTTAATTTTGTATTTGTTTCTTTATTGATCAATATTGAATCATTCAATTGATGATATCTTTTGTCTCTTTTGTGATATCTATTGACCTTCTAGATCTTGGATTTTTCATTCTTTACCTTAGGCAAATTATTAAAAAAACCCTTTATCCAACCTTCTTCCCTATTTCTCTATGTGAAAGAATAGGTTATGGAGCCACCAAATCATAATCAGAAAGTATAGACACAGTCTGAGATACCCAAAAAAATTTAGTCAAAACTATTTGGTATAGTTCACCATTGGGAAACTATCCCCAGGTACAAGTCAAGTTTCAACATGTACCCTAAAATTTCAGCTCAAATTTGGCAGAGAGTTAGTTTATAGCCTCTAGGTTTCAGATTTTCCGTTACATCTCATTTTGAGATTCAAAAAGTTAGGAATTCAGATCTAAAAACTCGCTTCTCCTATTTCATTTGTAGGTGCATTTAAATTATTCTCCATCCCCTTTCACCTTAGTTTACTCAGTTGGATTAGATCATATCTTCTCTTCTTTAGTCTCTTTCATAACAATAGCATTCTTCTTTTTCTCGATTCTAAGCAACAAAAGAATAAAAACCCTTCAAGCATAGATATTACATTAACATCTATCATATCAAATGATGTTAATCATACTTTTCTTGGGGTGGTTTTGTATTGCAATGTACCATATGAATTGGGGAAAATAACCCTTTCATGTGAACCCCATTTCATATTGTACACATCCAGGTCTCTTAAAAAGAACTTAAAAATTATTAACATTCAAAATAATACAATTGTAAAGAAATGTTCAATAATCATTATATTAAACAACATATTTGCAAGTCTTGAAACACCTTAATTTCAAAAATAAACATTTAAGAATGATTTTATTGCCAAAAAGCCATTCAAATATCAATAATGCAAACTACTGAAAAATTCTACATACAATTAAAAGAATATTAAAATATATAATAAATATGCATAAGTATTTACATGCACTAAAAAAACAATACTTAAATTAATTTGAACTAGGTTATAATTTCAAAATTCTCTTATGAATGACACAATCTATGGTCTCCTTAAAACAATACTTAAATTAATTTGAACTAGGTTATAAATTAAAAATTCTCTTATGAATGATACAATCTATGGTCTCCTTAAATGATTCTTCAAAACTATATTTTTAGGTAAAGTTGATGTCCAACAATTTATTTGAAGAAATTGAGACATATCATTTTACCAAGTCTTCTTCATCCAGCTAAAGATAAAAATAACAATAAAAATAAATCTAAATCATAAAGAATTATATCAATTACATTTATTTAATTCTATTGATCTCACTATCCTTGATTCATCTTTCATTTGAGAACCTTTCATGAATAAAATTATAGGAATTTATGACATATTTACCTAATTTTTCAACCATGGGTGTACTTTTAGAGAATATATATATTTTTGGATGCAAAACTAATTTATAATTTATTGCATGCTTCAAATTGGTTACATGTATTCTTGACCTTCTCAAGTCTTGATCTAGTCATGTTGTGGAATTGAATGGTGAAACTCAAAGAGATTCATGTGCATAAATAGACATTTCTATAAGGATTACTCTACTCATTTTATTTTCAGTTACTCTTCTCTAGATCTTCGAGACTACTCTCCCACCATTAACCAGCCTAAAGTAGAGAACTAGTATATCACATTATATGTATCCATAAACCATCCACTACCACATCATGGGTCTCCACTCATTCTTCATACATGTTGGTAGAAATAAAAATTAGATCACCAAAAACAAATAATTTTTCTATTGCTTAAATTTTTTTGTTTATTTATTCCATGACAAATTAGGTTTTGGTAAATTGACTATTGATCAAACCCCATTACCTATATTACAATTTATTTATTGATTTTTTTGTGGTAGCTTTAATTAGTTGTAGACTATAATGCTTATATTAAAGAGTGTTGTAGTATTTGCATATAGAATTAAGAAGGCAATAAATACCAAGTTGCATCATTTAAATTATTATTCTTTTATTTATATATGTGGGGTATGTATGACTAATATATAATTGGAACAAGGATAGAGAATATCAAACTTGACCCCTTATAAAATACATAAACATTATAAAATATGCAAAATTTTGATTGTCTACTTTTCTTCGAGCAAGATTTTCTTAATAAAATTTATTAGTGTGTTCTAAAATCATGGCCGCAAGTTAATACCAAAAATGAGCATGGAAGTATTATCTATGCTATTTTCTAGGGATCTCTCCAATTTATACTCATATTTCTTTTCACTATAAATATTTTAAGAAATAATAAGCTTGTTCATGTGTATATCAATTTTATTATTAGTTTTATCTAAGGTTGAGGAATTCCCTCTACTTGCCAGGGTAGGGTTCCCATGGGAGGAAACACAATTCAATAGTTTGTTTAAGGGGTGACCCCATCCCTACCATCCATGACTAGGAAGATAGCTCCTTGTTGGTTGGTTTTTTTTACTTTGTAGTGAGGCCCCACCCTCTTATATAACATAGTTTAGTTTAGTTAGTGATGGTTTTGATAGGAAGGATAGGCAGTGGGATAGGTGGAGTGGGTTAGTTCAGGTTAGTTGCTGATGGTTTGGATAGGAAGGATAGGTTGTGGGATATGTGGAGTGTTTGGATAGGGCTCCAATTGAAGACTAATAGATGGCATAAATGTAGAGAGATAAATGTGGGCACTCCACGAGCCCCTTCTATATATAGTTTTTGGGTAGGGAGAAAGGCCCAAAATTAATGGATTGAGCTTCATCCCTTTGGGACTCAATAATGTAGAAATATTTTCACGTCCTCATGAATATGGGGAGCCTAGGCAATGATTGATAAATAGGCCAAATAGTCAATTCTATACCTCCCTCCCTCTATTGATAGCTATAGGCCCTCTTATTATGAAGAATATTTTGAATTGCATAAGTATGTTAGGAATATTTCATTTTTTTCAAAAAAAATAATTAAATTCCTTTTAACTAATAGCTAAAATATTCCATATTCATTATTGACATGGTTAATTAAGATATTGCTTAGCTAAGGTTGAGGAATCACGATATATATTATGATCACAATTTAATTTATGGGAAAAACTCTAAGAAAATCTCCAAGAAGCTCTAAGAAAGTCTCCCAAAAGAATAGGAACATGAAGAACATCATATTAAGCACAAAGAAGCTACAAACAATTGTCAAATGATAAATGTTATAATGTTGAATGAACAACCTCCTTTAAAACAAAGATAATGACCGTGATCAAAAAGAAAATAATCCACATGAGTGCCCCCTCTTGGTGCCCAAAAATGATGGATTCACTTTTGGCCAAGTAAGAGGTATAATGGTGATGCACTACTTGATACCTCTACAATTTTGGCTTAATCAAGCAAAGTATGGTAGGCCTAAATGAAACTTAAATAATCAAATTCGCTATGTTGCACAATTGGGTACACAAAACAAAGTTCTTCCAAAGGTGGTGTATGATCCTTGGAGGAAAGCTAAAAATGTCTTAATAATATCTACTCTATAAAGCTTGACTAAAATGGATTATAATAAGTGTAATATATGAAATATGATGTTGATGTGTGTTACCAAAATGTAAAGTGTTGGAAAGGGGTAAAGAGATTGTTTATTGATTTACTTAGAGTATGTTGATTTCCTTAACCTTACTTTACACTTAATTGAATTGTATTTATTAAGTATTGCAATTGTGATTAAGGAGAAGATAAGATGCTCCTTTTCTATCCTCAAATGCACAAATGGAAGATCCAAGTTGATCAACCCAAAAGAAGGGCTAATACACAAATGAATCAACTATTTG
>MU226874.1:1096069-1106182 GCA_018584345.1 Thuja plicata
CTACTGTCTACACACTTAACATAGTACAATTAAGAAAGGACTCAAAGAAGACTCCTTATGAGCTATGGTATGGTAAAACACCCAATGTAAGTTACTTCAAAATTTTTGGCAGTCAATGTTATGTCTTTAAAGATCAAAGAAATGGAAAGCTAGACACCAAAAGTGATGAAGGTATTTTTCTGGGGTATTCTACCAAAAGTAAAGCTTTTAAATGTCTACTCAAGGCTTCTAACAAAATAGTTGAAAGTGAAAATGTAAAGATTGATGAATTTGTAGAAAAGAATGAGCTGGAAAGCACAAAAGAACCAGAGGCCTACAACAAGTTTGTATACAATGAAGAACCCATCACTTTACCTAAGAAACAGTACTTAAATCCATAACAACATAATGTTGCAACCGACGGTCAGAATGTTGTTACTGACGGTCAGGATAATGATCAAGATAATGTACACGGTAATGAAGATCAAGCTGATATGAAAATAGCTATACCTATACTTGCAAGACATGTAAGAAGGAACCATCCATAGTACCAGATCATAGGAGATAAGAAAGTTGGTACAAGAACAAGAAGTAAGTCTTTAAACTCAAATTGCTTAATTTTTGAGTTTGAACAAAAATCTGTCAATGCTGCACTAGACAATCAAGAATGGATAAGTGCTATGAATGATGAGATTGAACAGATTGAGAAGAATAAGACATGGTCACTTGTTCCAAGACCAAATGACAAGAATGTCATTGGTACAAAATAGATATTTAGGAACAAACTGAACAAGAATGGAGAAGTCACAAGGAACAAAGAAAGACTAGTATGCAAGGAGTATGCACAAGAGGAAGGTATAGACTATGGAGAAACCTTTGCACCTGTTGCTAGGCTACAAGGAGTAAGAATTCTACTTGCTTATGTTGCATACAAAGGATTCAAAGTATATCAAATGGACGTCAAGTCAGCATTCCTAAATGGAATACTTGAAGAAGAGGTATACATTGAGCAACTAGAAGGGTTTGTGGATCCAAACAAGAGGAATATGGTATGTAGACTTCACAAAGCCTTGTATAGATTAAAACAAGCTCCTAGAGCCTAGTATGAAAAACTTCATTCCTATCTAATAATTATTGGATTCACAAGGACAAGTGAAAACAGTAATATTTATTTAAAAGAAGATACTAATGCTAACACTTTGATTGTTGAAATATTTGTTGATGACATCATATTTGGAGGTAATGATATGTTATGCAAATTTTTTGTTGAAGAGATGAGAAAAGAATTTGAGATGTCTATGTTTGGTGAGATCAAGTTCTTTCTTGGTCTGTAGATCATTTAACAAAGTGAAGGTATTTTTATTATAGAGTCCAAATACATCAAAGAAATTCTAAAAATATTCAAGATGGAAGATTACAAACCTGTTGGAACACTGATGGCTACTGGATGAAAATTAACAAAGGAAGACATGACAACAGAGGTAAATCAGACTCTATACAGATCAATGATAGAGAAACTCATGTATGTTGTACACACCAGACCAGATATTGCACATGTAGTAGGAATTGTTGCTAGATTTTTCGCTAACCCCAGGGAATCACATATAACTACTATGTAAAGAATACTAACATATCTAAAGAATACTGAGTAATTTGGCTTAAGGTATAGAAGAGAAGGAAAATTTGAATTAAAAGTGTTTACTGACGTTGATTGATCTAGAAATCTTGATGACCGAAAGAGAACAACTGGAGGAGCATTCTAATGGGTGATAGACTTGTCACATGGATTAGTAAGAAGCAAGGATCCATATCTCAGTCCATTGCAGAAGTAGAATATGTTGCTGCTATTGCAAACTTCTCAAACATTGAATGGATCAAATAGTTGCTGGAAGGTATGCATATGAAGATCATAGAACCAGTAGTTATCTATTGTGATAACACACGTGCAATAAATATTTTGAAGAATCCAGTCATGCATGCGAAGACTAAACACATTGCCATCAAGTATCATTATTTAAGATAACAAGTTCAAGAAAAGAAGGTGATACTTGAATATGTGAAATCAAAAGAGCAATTGGCTGATATCTTCACCAAGCCACTGTCCAAGGATACATTTGAGTACCTAAAGAAAAGACTAGGGGTAAAACCAATGTCTATTAGTCAGTAAAAGGATTGAAGGCTATATTAACCGTATATTATCAAAATATCAATAATGATTGATGCAAGTAGAAGCTGAAATTCAATGCTACATCCATATACAAAAAGGTATATATCAAAACCAAGCACCAGAGGAGATTGTTATATTGATGATGGATAAGGGAAATTCAAAGAATATATTATGGATAGAAGAAATTGCTTGATAGAATGTCAGATATTTGTGAAAATATTTGTTTGGCATTAATGTCAAAGGGAGAGAATGTATTCATATTATCATCAGAAACTATTCATTATCAGATTACTCCAAACAAGGAGAGATCATATCCATAGGGAGAGAATTTTAGTATAAATGTTGCAAACAAAAGAGAAAGACATCAAAGAAGCAAAATAGTCAAAGAGAAAAATTGACACCAATAGAGGTCACAACACATCAGAAGAAGAATTTGAAAAGCTACAAGAATCAAATCTAAGCTTACACAGAGCTTACCGACGGTCAGACATTTTATCAGTTATCAAAACAAACTATTTGGTAATTTGATGAATCTCAACAATTGTATTTCATAGTGTATTAGAAAATAGTATAGTATGATAATATAGCATGTTTCCATCAATGCCGAAGGGAGAGATTGATGACATATAACTGATTAAATAGTTGACTATATTAAGTTGAAGATGATGCAAGACATTAAATCAGTTAATGGTTTGTATTGTCATTGATGTCAACTTGATATCATTTGTATGGTCATATACATAATGCCAAAGACTTCAGAGAATCAATGGAATAAATGTTATGCTTTCAGCAATGCATAAATGTCAAGTACTCACTAAGTGATAGACTACACCGATGGAGTGCACACCATCGGTAAAGATGGAGATAAAGTCTCAGTGATAACTAATGAGCAGAAGACAGTGTTTCCTAAAGAAGAAGAATCAAAGGATGCCCGAAGAGATAAAAATAGTGTTGCCTGACGAGAAATATCTGATGATGCCCTACAGATGAAGATCCCAAAGCTAAATGAAGTTACACTGACGGAACTGGCAGTTGTCACCGGTGACAAATTGTAGAATTGACCGACAGAATAGAAAGATTAGAAAATGACAAAATATCTAGCTGGCAAAGCTAAAGGATAGACTTAACTGTTATTTTATTTGTTTTATTTGACCACAGTTAAGTAAGTGATTTGTATAGTTGGCAAGAAGATAACTAGGAGATAAATCAGGAGTTAAAGCCATAAATCAATTTGGTTGGATTGTTTTTCACGCCAAGAATTAAGAATCAAGAACCTAGAATTAAGGGATATCATGTCTATTTAAGAGACAAGCATAATGCATTCCCACAATCAATGAGATACATGGGGGAGTGAACTGATAGAAGATGCTAAAGAGAAACTTATGAAGGATAAACTTCATGCAGTCCTGATCAATCGAGCTAAGGGAGACCTAAAGAATTCTGCAGACACTGAAGAACATAAAAGCACAACATCAGAGAGCATAAAGAGTTAAGTATAAAGGAATTGAATTGATACATTGATCATAAAAATATTGTAAGTAAATAGATCTAAAAATTTTCTATTCAGTTGCATTAGATATAGGTCATTTTGTTTCAGTTTAACCATTGAAGCATTAAGTGTCTTAACAGAGCAGGACTTAACAGTCTTTTGTAATTGAGGTATATCCTGACAGATTACCCAAAGGTTGACTCATGATAGTAGCATCGGTCTTACCTAAATCCTATTGACACTATAAGAAGGAGACCAATTCAAGGATGGTAGTAAGATTAGCATAAAACCTATTGACAGTCATGAGACTGATTCAAGGATGGTAGCATAGATTCCAGATACTTAGTGATAACCTATGTATAAAAATATTGTAACAAGGTCGCACTTAACCGTGTGTTTTTAACCTTTAATAGGGGTGGCTCCTAACATGGCTCACTTTAGAAGAGTGAAAATTTGGGGTACCGGTCCAAGTGGTTTTTCCCTTAACAGGGTTTCCATGTTAAAATCCTTGTGTTATATGTGTATGGTTTATTACTTTATTGTTTTACATTTCACATAAGCATTTATGGATTGATCGTTATACTCTGCATATTTACTGAGTATTGGTAAATATAGTTTACTGCTTATCGGTTATCAAGAAGAATAAGGACAGACAAGGTAAACCGATAGACAGTTATTTGTTTCAAGTATTTCAAAGGCATACATCTTGTTGGGAATTAATAATTTGACAAGTATTGATTGGTGGATTAAAGTTTAAATTGGATAAATTTTTGAGGCCACTGATTCACCCCCCCCCCCCCCCTCAGTTATTACAAACAAACATACAACACAAAAAGGGCTACCATAAAGGATGAGCCAATCAACAATGTTGTCAACCCTCCCCATCTTGGTTAATATTATTTAGGGTAGGTGGGAAACTTGCAAGAGGGACTATATCCAATATAGTAGGAATGATAGCCAGTTCCAAACAAGGATTGTCTTGAGAATCACAATGCTCATTACTAGGTTGAATTGTTAATTGAGCTGAAAGCATATGAGGTAAATCATTATCAAGGTCAATGGTCTCATATTCATCACTAAGATCAATAGGATCATCGAGAGTGTCCTCCTCATCAAGGTTGATTGAAATGGGATCCAATATGCAAATAGGATCATCATACTCATTCATCTTAACATCATAAATATTAACATCCAATGCATCAGGCATAGGTCGATCGAAGGTAGGTAATGAGTTTTGAATCATAGAAGCACAAGCTCTAGCATTAGCTCTATGCTTCTTACGATGTTCATTAGCAGATTTGTTACATTTAACTTTGTTTTGCACATGCTGAGAACTAGGAGGAATGATAATAGTTTCCTTCACAGGTTCTATAGGAGGATTCTCAATAGGTTATAATGGAGGAGTAGAAGTTTGATCAATTTTATTAGCAATAATGGATAAAGGAGGTATTGCAGGAGTAGGCAAAAGACCACGGTTGGAATCAATCTGAGGAATACTTAACTCAACAATTTTGCAATGTTTGTAAGCTTGATAGGAGCAAAAGAGATGATCAGGGTGAGGTGGAAATGAGTTATTTAATGAAGGCCAATGAAAATCAAGAGTAGCACAATCTCTAGGCCTAGAAGGTTTAAACAAACTATGATTAATCATTTTGACTTATCCATTATGAATGAACTTAAGACATTTATGAATGGGAGAAGTAATAGCATGCATAACAGTTATCCAAGGTAAACCAAATTTGATTTGGAATTGATCTGAAGTAGGAATAATGATAAAGGTAGTATCTATAACCTTACCACAAAGTTCAATAGGTATGTCAATAGAACCAAGTGTAGGATAAAGAAAGCCATTACAATTTTGGATCCATGCATCAGATGAGTCATAAAAATCACGTTGTAAGCCTTTCATAAAAATATTTTCCTCAGTAATGACATTTATTAAAGATGTGGGATCAACTAGACAACCACAAGTAGGTATCTTAGCAATCCTAGCATAGATATAAAGGGGACCATAGGGAGCTTTAATTGTTTCAAAACCATCAAAGGTAATTAAAAGTTCCCTAGGTCGCTTATCCTTAGTTTGTTTTTGATTTTTAGGTAGAATTTGTAGTTGAAGTGGAGGTGAAGGATCTTGATCAATAAGTTTAGATGGTGCATCACTCTCCACATGATTAACATTGTTATTAATATCATCCATCTTTGAATCATAAACAATGTCTACAAAAGATGGTTGAGCTATAGTATTAGTATAATGTGTAGGTAAAGGATTGGTGTAAATTTGAAGGTTTTGATTAGGAGGAGAAATAGATTTATTCCCATTACCATCAAAATTATCAACAGAAAAAGATTTAGAATCAATCAAGTCTTGAATCTTATGCTTTAGAGAGTAACATTTTTCAATGTCATGGCCATTCTAGTGATGATATTGCCAGAAAGCTTTAGAATTAAAGGATTTTGAAGCTATCATGATAGGAAGGAGATGTTGAATAGGAGGCAAAGTAATCATACTGGCACTTAACAACCTACTTGTTATAGAATGCAAAGTTTCAAAGAGAGGAGTAAACATATGATTCATACGGAAAGCAGTGGATGCAGAAACATTATTGGATGTAGCCACAACTTGATCAACGACCACATTCGTCTATTTATTAATCTTGACATAGTTGTTAGGTTTCTAAAACTTATTAGGATTAGGAGCATTGTCACCCTTATCAACTGGAACAGGAGCCATTGGAGTGTTTCTCTCAAACTGACTCACCTGTAATTGATAATGGTGAAGTGTTGCACACAATTGCTGAAAGGAGGTAAATTCAGTAAGCAGAATCTTATCTCTAATATCTTTTTGTAAATTTGAAATAAACATATGTTGAATATCAATATCAAGAACAAGATAAGAAATCTAAGCATACAAGTGCTTAAATCTACCAATAAAATCAGTCAATTTTTCCTTAATGTTTTGTTTACAATGCATTAAATCATATAAGGACACTTGTGGTCCAATCTTATTTTGAAATTATTGAATGAGGGAATTAGCAAGTTTAGGAAAATAATCAATGGAATAGGGAGGTAAGGAACAATACCATTGTAAAGCCTTATCTCGAAAGGTTCTAGCAAACAATTTAGCTAAAATCCTATGGTTGTGAGAATAATCACTACAAAGGATTTGAAATGTTTTAACATGAGTAAGAGGATCACCTTTACCATTATAATTCTCAAGATGAGGCATATTAGCTTGCTGAGGGACAATAGCAGGAATCATGTCTAGGGATAAAGGACTACCCATATCACAGGTAGGAATGCTAAATTTGGATTGAGTTAAAGATGCAAGTTGTTGTTGTAAAGATGACACAGTTTGAGCCAAACTAATAATATTAGAATCATTAGAGGAAATAAGTGGCATAAAAATATTAGAAACACTAGGAAAAGTGTAAGAAGTAGCAGGAATAGAAGACACAACCGGTGGAACATTAGGAACCACAGTTGGAAGAGGATTTATATGAGTAAAATGCACACTATGATATGAAGGTTGTGAGGTAGGTAAAGATATCAGTGGAGCATTCATAGGGATAGGTGCGCTTGGGAGAGAATTTTTTATCAAAGGAGGAGTGTAAGTAGGAATACTAGGTAGAGGAATAGAAAAAGGTCCTACACTAGTAACAATAGGTGTGATTCCTAACTCTTGAGCCTCTTGAGCTAAAAGTTTAACATTCAAATTCATAAGATGAGTAATACTACACAAGAAATTAATACCTTGATCATTATCACGAAGAAATTTCGTAAGAGCCTCTATAGCTTGGATAGAATCTTGATTATGGTTTTCTCGGATAAGACAATTTCCTATTTTAACAAGTTCGGTTGAAAGGTTTTGCACTTGTTCAGGAGGAACTCTTAAAGTGTCATCTTCATCATGAGATGAATGAGAAGAGTTATGCTCCATGGAAGGATTGGAATCATGAGTTATAAAATTATCATCCGGGATCCTAAGGAAAGGAGACGAAGACTCGGGATCAAATGAACCCATAAGTCTATGGCTTCTTCTAACTGGGATACGATAAGTAGGACTAGATGTGGTAAAGCTCATACACCAATACAATGCAAATGAACTAACACAAAATTTTGATGTATTGAATTTAAATGAAATTTGAAATAACATGCAAGATCTAGCATAAACAATGTAAATCTAACACCAAAAAGAAAGAGTTGTCTATTGCGGGTTCACCAAAATGTAATATATAAAATATGATGTTGATGTGTGTTACCAAAATGTAAAGTGTTGGAAAGGGGTAAAGATATTGTTTATTGATTTACTTAGAGTATGTTGATTTCCTTAACCTTACTTTACACTTAATTAAATTGTATTTATTAAGTATTGCAATTGTGATTAAGGAGAAGATAAGATGCTCCTTTTCTATCCTCAAATGCACAAATGGAAGATCCAAGTTGATCAACCCAAAAGAAGGGCTAATAAACAAATGAATCAAGTATTTGGAAAAGAGAATAAAAAGAAGGATATCTTAAATTCTATAAATTGATTAAATGAATATGTTTGATTATAGTAATTGAAAAGGATAGGAAGAAGAACTAACCTTACAAAGTTGCAGATCAAAGAATGTTGTTTTCTGAGGTCTATAGACTATTTCTGTAAAATCTAATAGTTGATCCCAAACCAAAATGTAGAGACGAACAAAACCCAGAAATATTTTTCTGTTCCAATGTTGTCTTATGAAAAAATTTGACCTTAACCCACAAATGTCAACCCTGACCCAATAATGTCGACACTAACCTGCACAGGTCTGACAAAGAATTTCTTTGATCCGTCTGAAAGAAAGCCAAAAATGGTATCCAGATTTGGTCTAAAAACTACAATCCTGAACCTGTATCTACAATAAAAAGAGGATTGTTTGTTGTGGGGAAGGGATTTTCCTTGGTTAGACCCCGGTTTTGGAATTAACCTCAATTATATGTAATTCAAATTGTAGAAATAGACAAAGTAAATGCATAAATTCACCTTACTTTGTAAAAGTCCTTATGGAGGATTCGAATCCTTCAATCCACAAGTATGCTTCAAAATGTGGAATATACAAAGGTAGGATGTCTTCAATATCTTTCTTGTAGATCTCCAACACCAAGTCTTGAATGGATTCTTTAATTTGGAACAGGCTTGGAAGAAGGTGGATGGAGAGATCACCAAAAGGGTACTATGTAGCTTGAATCCTTCAATGGCCTCCAATGGATCTCCTTCATGAAAATGGATGCTTGAATGGATGAATTCTTGCTTGAAATATTACTCCTTAGCTTTCTTGAATTTCTCTTGAAGATAATTTGAGAATGCTTGATCACAATTAGAAGACTTCAATTTCACTTGATGATGGTTAGAGAAAATGAGAGGAGAAGGCTCCCTTTTATATGAAACTAGGGCACAATATTCTAAGGAGGCTGACATAGGATAATTAAATTCCCATTAAAGCCCTTACCCCTAGGAGAGGACCTATATTAAATATAATTTAGGAATCGACACTTCTGAACCCAAAAAAGCTAACCTGGAAGCGGGAAACACTTTTTGCAAAGACCGACATCCAAAAACTATGAGACCCTGGAATCTGAATCCTGGGTCAAGATCAAGGTCAACCTTGACCTAGGTCAGGTTGAGGTCAGCCCTAACCTAGGTCAAGGTTGAGGTCGACATATACCTAAAAGGTTGACCCTGACCCTGAAGCCCAGAATCACCAGTCTGCAGTCCAAAATGTAGAAATCAGGCTAAACAGGAGTGGAAAGAGGGACAAAATAGGTGGAAGACATGTCAAGATTAGGAACCCATTCAAGGCACTTGTCATGACCCCAAACCACTTACTCAGAAGGCTAAACAAATATACAATGGAAGTGCTTCCATTTTCTGACTATACACTAAGGACTAAAAATTAATGCTTTTGAAAAATGATTAAATAATCTACAAACTACAAAGTATGAACCAAATGACAATTTCCAAATAATGATTAGATTAGTGCCTTCTAAATACTTGGGCTATAGAGTCAGAAAATTCTCAATCCTACGTACAATAGGAGACAGTTTAAAAAAACTTGCTTTTAATAAACTGAGACTATCACTTCAAAGTCTTCCACTTGAATTATAATTCAAATCAATCTATATAGATAATCTTATCAAATTTAACTCAAATGAAGAGACCAATAAAAAAAGAGAAGATACACAAATCTTTCAATTGATATTTAAACTATATATATATTAATTTTTAATTGTGATACTCAGGGAATTCAAAACAATGAAACACTCTATAAAATAGAATATCTGAAAGACTAATTGAAAATATATAACTTATAACCATAAATAAAAAGAAGAGCACTTATCTTTATTAATGTTGAAAAAATAGTACATCAGAGTCCATGTTGTAGTTGTGATCAAATTTGACCCTATTAAAATATTATATTTTTTTTGTCTTGTCTCTTTACATTATATATATATA
>MU226874.1:1112779-1127089 GCA_018584345.1 Thuja plicata
ATGGCTCGAAAAAGCCTTTCTTCGTCTGGATTCAAAACTTCAACTTCTTCTTGATCATCATTTCCTTCTTCAGCTTCATCCTCACTTTCATTTCTAACATTAAGATTCATTCCTCTACGAATCTCTTATTGTAATGCTCGCACTTGTCTCTAGAGCTCTCTAACCTCAGGTGTCACAACACCAGCTCTTCTACCACGTTCCCTTCGTGGAGGCATTTTCGTGATGCGCGCTGAAACCCTAACCACGGTCCTAGTGCAAACTGCCTCACAGTCGGCGATCTATTTACACACTTAGGAACTCCTGCTCTGATACCACTTGATGAAGGGCGCTCCCCTTAATGCCACAAACACATAACAGAAACAGAGAAGCAACAACAATTTACAAAAATAGAAAATGGGCTTCTTATTATCTCCACAAATGTGGAATTACAAACTTTCAGAATTACAATATGCAAAGCCACATGGGTATTCCCCTTACAATATTCTGTAGGAGAAAGCCTCGAATTATTACCCGGATCTACCCAAAACTGTCCCGAACTGCCTAAGACAACACTACGGGCCTTCTTTATATAGGCAATTTCCACCGCCCGAGAAGGTTCCAGAAATTTAGACCTTAGGGCCGACCAAACATAGAATTATTTTACTTTTCAATTTAGTACATCAAAGTCGGCTCAAAATAACTTTTGAAACCCGAACAAAAATTTTGAAGGAAAATTATTTTCTGCTATTTCAGGTGGCCCAACTTCCGGAGACCATAAGTCATCACTAGTTGACCCGATTGACTATTATAACACCATTTTGGAAATGCCACGAAGCGCTCTACAACATTCAAATGATGCAAGCATCATTGAGGCCAAGTTTCAACCTCATCCAGGGCCTCTAAAGCCTTCAAAACTGAGCCCAAAGTTTATGTACCCTGTTTTCAATACCGAAAATTTTTAATATCTTCAAAACCAGACTCGATCTAGCCATGAAACTTAACTGGTAGGCTGATATGACTGAGATGAACCTCCACATGCAAAATCAGAACATTTCGAGATCGTATGACCAACTTACTAAAAATAGCAGGTTTCCATAAATAGCAGCTCTGCACAAGGTAGCCCTTATTGAAAAGAAAACAAAAATATTTTTGGGAGATGCAAGATTGCCCTTACACCCAGGATGCTCCTGCATCATTTTATCTCTAGCCCTCTGTATATCTTCAACAGTGTTTCCATTGGGATATATTCTTGTCTTTGTCATTCGGTCTCTGCAGTCTTTCTTGAGTTGACCAACTTTATGACAGTGTAAGCATGTCATTCCAGGGTTTGTCTAGCCTCTAGAACTTTTGGTCCATGTTCTCATGTAGTTTGTAGCAATGTGACCATATCTACCACATGTTGTATAGTTTGTAGAACTACTGTAGTCCCATACATACTGATTACCGATTCTATTTGGTTGATAGGGAGCTTCTTGACCTTTAGGCTTCCATGCTTTCATTTTCTTTTTCCAGCATTCATGACTTGTGTGCCCATTCATTTTGCATGTAGGAGAGTATTTTTCCATGTAGGTTTCCTTCTTTGGTTATTCCATCTTAGACTTACATTCATATGCTTTGTGTCCTTTCTTGTTACATTTATAACAAGATCCTATGAATGAAGATGTATATTTAGGAATACCTTTCATTTTGCCTCTACATACATTTGATGGGTGACCTTTCTTTCCATAGTGTTTTCATGTAAGCTTTCTTGGTCTTGGATTTTCATAGACATTCTTTGGATTTGCTTGATTTCATGATTCTCAACTTTTGGTAAAATCTAGAGCATTGTTGTTGTTAACTCTTTTTTGTCCTTCGAGAAAATCATCCATTCTTTTATTTCTTTCTTAGGCCATTCTGATAATTTCATTATGCTATTGTTGAACTCTAACCTCATGCTTTAGTTTTCCATTCTCTTCTTTTAGTTCACTAATAGTCTATATTCTTTCAATGAGTTCCATATTCATTCTATTTGCTTCTTGACTCATAAGAGTAATATGATTTGTAATCTCATGTTGATGCTCAACATGTCTTTGAATTTCTGACTACTTTTCTTTGAGCTTCTCTGTAATCTTCCTCCTGTCGTCAATAGCTAGTCTTCTTTCTATTTCAGCATGTTTAACAGAACTCATCACATCAATCATTCTTGCCATCTAGGTATCTTTACCTATTTGCAGTATCTTTATTTACACTGCCAAATGTTCATTGATCTCCTTTAGATTTGTGATGTTTCTTCTGAAGTATTTGATGCTTTGCTTGAATTTGATCCTGAAGACTCAAAGAAATATGGAATCTCTTCTTCTTGATAATCTTTTTCACTGCTCCAAGTTTCCATACTTTTTCTCTCATCCAATAGCTCTCTCATCTTGATTCTTGCTTCTTTATATTGTTCAAAGAACATTTGAATTTCAATATTTTTCTTCTCAATATTTTTGTCAAGTTTGTACTTCTCCATTGTATGATCTTTTCTCTTAAGCCTTTAATCTTGTCGACAAGAGACTTATCTTTGATACCAATTGTTGGGATTAATGGGAAGTAGTACTAAGAGGGGAGGGGTGAATCAGTACCTCTAAATTTTTTAACACTTTTCACCTTACTTCATTAGCAATCAATCTTTATTGTATTATTGACCATATCTGATGCTCTTTCTTATGCATGCAGTATTAATTCATAAACTTAATTGTATGCAAAATTCATAGAAACATTCATGAAAGTAATATACACATAACACAAGATATAATATAGAAGAAAACTCCTGTTAGGAAGTAAAAACTGTGGTGGGCATAGCATCCACAAAACTTCACTATCTGTAGAATGGAAGGGAGACAGTTAAGGCTTACAATTTGATCACTTCTGATGATCTACCGTATAAGGAGTATTTAAGTGGAAACCTATTAGGATCTACTCTGTTAAGAGCTTTAGTAACCTTAATGTAGTGTGCACTCGGTTAGGATATTTACAATAGTACTGTTAAGTTCACCTTCCTTGAAAGGATTTATTAAGTGTAGTACGCTTGTTACAATGTGTAAAATATGTATGACCTGACTGTATGAAATCTATAATTGTTGATCATAGATCCATTAAAGCTTACAGTATATGAATATCACCTATAGTGATTGATTAATACCTTTTCCTTCTTTTCGATAGCCTTTAACTATTCTTGAAAATTGAATTGATCAATTTATGTCCTACATGAATTCTCTTGTTTGATCCTTAGATGATCTCAGTGGCTACAATCATCATCGAACAACATGTTCATAATTTATTGAGAATCTATTTATACAAGTTCTTTGACCTATTTTAGAATCACGCAATACAATGTTAACTCTAGATCCAAGGTATACATCTTTACCTTGATCCTTTAGGTTGCATGTTTTAAATTAGTTAAACTGATAAAAACAATAACAATTACATTGCTTTTTCCTCACGTAATGGATTTAAAACAAATCAAGAAGCTAAATGTAAAACTTTAGTGATTTATTTGACATGGAAAGTCAGATCCACTTTTTGTGGGACCTAAATGACTGTCGGTTCTTGATCATCGGTGTGAACTGAAAGTCTATCATTGTTCCTTTCTGAATTTCTCATTAGGCTCCCTTGATTCTTCGGGTTCCACTCTTGGTTGTTTTGTCGGGTTGCACTGTTCGTTACTCATATGGTTCCTTTGTTCCTTTTGTCATTGGGTAACACTAAATAGTGTTTCTTCGAGATTCTTTGTACTTAGCAATATTGGTAACCTTGTCATCGGGTAGTGTTGTTCCATGTCTGTCGATGTAGTGTATACTGATGGTGTTTATCATGTTTTACCTTGCATATACTAATGGAAAAATATAATGTCTTCATAACCTTACAATTCAGACAAAGACATTACATTAGGATGATCCAAGCGATCTAATCTCTTATTACAAAACAAAATTTAATCTAACTCTGAAACTGTGAGAGGTGCCCTGCACCACAAGTGTATAGTTTAAATGCATAAGTTAAATATAATGCCAAGGCACGTATGTATAGGAATATGAGTATAGGTATGTTCTTAATTACCAATGTTGCCTCAGCAACAAGTGATGGTGAGTAGCGTAGTGTGATGGTGATGCTTTCACATTATCCTTCCTCTTAATTTTAATTTTAATTTTTTAATTTTTACAGTCAAAGGTCTATGCTATAATATTTTATCATAACTTTACTCCTTAGTTTTAACAATGATCTTGGCTAAAAGATTTTGTTTTCAGTTATCAAGGAGAAGAGGTTGTGGGCAAAATTTGGACATGAACAAGCAACATAAGCTTCATGTCTTTTTAGCGTCTCAATTTACACCAAAACAATTTTATATAATTGTATCGTAAATTGCATAAAGGACAATTTTGAATTGGTTAGATCAGAGATTTTCTTCCCTCCATTCTTTCCTATATGCTCCCTTTGAATGGAGGTGTACAAACTTGTTTTTAATAATAATATAAAAAGGCCTTGGCCTATTACCAATTAAAAACAAAATATTCTCTAAAAATTTCCAACCTAAGATAATAATAATTTATAACGTTTAATCATGCTAGAAGGAAAAAATATAAGTAAATTTTCCTAGCTATACAAGAATATTGTAGGATAAACTTCTTGCAAAAACCTTCCAATTTAAAAGACATGATAAGTTTATATCAAAAAATAAAAACTTTAAAACATTTTTTTAGTATTATACGGTATACATAGAAAATAATCATGATAATATAAAAGACCAAAAATATAATAATATAACAAGTGATCTAATATAGAATTTTAAGTCATAGAATGACTAAGAGAATTCTTATCAATCGAAGTATTCTAAGTATACATTTATACTAATATTCTAGAGTAGTTCCCCATCTCATATACGGGAATAGATTCATTATTAAAGAGTAAACAAGCACAATAATCTTTTTTGGGTAATCAATTATCACAATATATTTTTCTTTATGAAATTTAAATAATTTTTGCACAAGTGGTGAAACTTTATTGCCTTCCTACAACTAATTGGAGTATAGTTAGAGTTGGAGAAGCAATTGGAAACTCCCAAGTGATGTAAACCTTTCAATTGTGCTAAATCATATCCAAATAATTATGATTACATAATCTTCTTAAGAAAAATATGGAGACCTGATGACATATATTTTTCCATTACTATTTATAGAGAAATAATTTTTTGAACCGTCAGTTACACTACACCAAAAGACAGGTTTCAATTCAGACCAAAAGTGCTAAGTATAGAGAAACCTGACGACACAAGTTTTATTGTGTAAACTGAAAGTACCACCTGAAAATGATACAGAGGATATCGACAAGAAGGTTACTATAAATTGACAGAGAAGTAAAGAGAGGAACCCGATAGATATTTCAACAAAGGAACAATGAAAGATTTTTAGAGCAACCCGTCCATTAGACACCTAAACTCAGTTATATCCCGAGAAAAGTGGATCTCACTTCCATGTTAGATAAAACACTTATGTTTTATATTTATAGATTTGATTTGTTTTAAAAACTTTTCTTGAGGGACAAGAAATATAATTGTAATTTTTTTAATCAGTCTAACTGAATAAAAACATGCAAACTAGGAGATCGAGGTCAATTTGTAAGCCTTCGACCATAGAGTTATCTTTGTAATATGTGAAACTAAATTAGGTCAATCTATTGTATAAATAGATGTGTAATCATTCTTTTTGAATGGATGTGAGGATGATAGTAGCCAAGGAGAACATCTATGGATCAGACTAAGAGTTTCAAGAAGAAGAACAACAAAAGATGAATTTGGTTATCAAGAACCAAGAATCAAGGCTACCAAGAAAAAATGGTATTAATCAATCACATTAGGTGATACTTTGTACACGTGATTTCAAAAGATCTGTAATCAGAAATTGAAGATTGCATACACTGAGATCAATGAGTATTTTTGTCTATATTCTAACAAGTGTAGAAAATAGAACAAATCCTTTCAACAAAGGTGGATTTAAAAATCCTTTGTAAATCTCTTAACCGAGTGCACACTAAACAATGTTGATTAAGCTCTTAATAGAGTAGACCTTAACCAGTCTCCACATAATAGTTCTAAGATGGTAGATCATTAGAAGTGATCAAATTGTAAGCTTTAACTGGCCCCTTCAAATCTACAGATAGTGAAGTTTTTGTGGGTGTCATCCCCACCATAGTTTTTACCTTCTAACAGGGATTTTTTGTGTTCCCATATCTTGTGTTATGTTTCATTACATTTCATAAATGCTTATATGAATATTTACATGTTTGTTAAGTTTATGAATTGATATAACTTACACAAACATAGTATAGAAAAAATAGTTGGTAATACAATGGATTACTAAATTTATAAAGGTTAAAAGAGATGAAAGTTTTAGCGGTACTGATTCACCCCTCCCCTCTCAGTCCATACTTCCCATTATTTTCAACAATTGGTATCAGAGCTAGATCTCTTAATAGGAAAATTTTAAAGATTCAAGAGAAAATATCATACAATGGAGAAGAACAAGCTTGACACGAGTATTGAGAATTAGAACCTAGAAATTCAAATCTTCAATGAGTAGTATCAAGAAGCTTGAATCAAGATGAGATAGTTGTTGGATGAAAGAAAGATTATGGCATCTCGCTGTAATGAAACAAACTACCACGAGGAAGAGATACTAGATATATTTTAATCTTTAGAATCTACAACAAGCAAAGCATTTGACACATCAGAAGAAAGCATCACAAGTCTAAATGAAATCAATCAACATCTAGATCGAAAAGTAAAATCTCTGCAAATCGGTCAAGAGACATAGATGGTAAGAATGATTTATGTCATGAACAATGCTAGACAAGATGAGCAAGAAAGAACACTAGCAATTTATGATAGAAGGAAAATTATTGAAAATCTACAAGAGAAAGAGTTAGAAATACAGAGACTTACAAAACATCATCATGAGATCAGAAATCAGATTTTTCTTATGAGTCAAGAGGAAAATAGAATGGATACAAAACTCATTGAAAAAATAGAATCCATCGGTGAGCTAAGAGAAGAAAATGGAAAGCCAAAACATGAAGTAAGAATTCAGCATCAAAATAATGACATAATCAAAAGAGCTGAAGAAAGCAACAAAAGGATTGATGATTTTCTTGATAGACAAAGAAGATTTAACAACAATACCAGACTAGGGTATTCCAAAAATGAAGAATCACCAAAGCAAGCTGATCCAAAGAATGTCTATGCAAATCTGAGACCAAGAAAGTTGTCATGCAATCATTGTAGCAAGCCTAGCCATACATCAAATTTTATAGAAGTAAAAGGAAAGTTATTCCTAACTCCACACCTTCATTGATAGGAATTTGTTATAAATGTAACAAGAAAGGACATAAAGCATATGAATGTAAATGTGAGGTGAAACAACCAAAGAAGGAAACCTACATGGACAAATATTGCCCTGCTGGCAAAATGCATGGGCACACATCTCTTGAATGTAGGAAGAAGAAAAAGAAAAAATGGAAGCCTAAACAAAATGAAACTACCTATCAACCAAAAACAGTTGGTAACTCATATGTTTGGGATTACAAAACATGGGCAAAATGTATAGTATATGGAAGATCTGGACACATAGCAATGCAAACTGTATGAGACAATGGACAAGAAAATATAGGAGTTGGACCAACCCTAGAATGGCATGTCTACACTGTCATAAATTTGGTCATCTAAGAAAAGACTGCAGAGACCGAGTGACAGAGACAAGAACCTTTTCCAATGCAAACACCATTGAAGACATCAGGAAGATGAGAAACAAAATGTGGAGGAAAGCTACAAACATTGATGAAGCTGGACCAAGAAATGCAATTGGTGACACCTTATCCAATGGATCTGGTGACATCACCACCCCCACCTAAGAAAAACAAGAAAGTATGGAACTAGATTATACAAGATTATATTTTGCATCAATTCCATTATACTTTGATGAATTGCCAAATCAACATGATTAAAGATGCACTATGGTATTACTTGTTACAATTTTGTGAAAACAATCTCATCGGTCATTACATACCAAAATGCATCGGTGTAAATACGGTGTTAAGTTGTTAATACTTAACAAGAATTGTTGGTTAACTTATAAAGCTAACTTGCTAAGTACAAACTGAGATCCATTGGTAATCATGAAAGTTGACATGTTGTCTTCGCTAATTATCGAAATCTTTTGGTTGATTTAATAAGTTGATAGTTTCCCTAAAGCATCATGTTCTCACCGAGAATGTTATTTATGTATCACCCAAAGACTCTATCTCCACGCATCGAGAAGTGGTTGAGAATTTATGACATGACTTAGGGAAAAATGTATAAATAGATGATGGAAGGGTTTCATTATTCACACAGTGACCAGAGCGAAGAAGAAGAGAGAAACCTGAGCAGGAAGTGACGCGATCATAGAGCACCTACAACTCAACTCTCTTCACTCCAAATGGATTCCTACAAGCTGCAGAGGTTAAATTAAGTAACAAAGATAACTAAGAACTCTAATTTCATTTACGAGAAAAAATCCCAAATTTTAGAAATGATGGAAACTTCATCAAGAAACTCTAAAATTAATAATGCTAAGGAGAGAAAGGTTAATCTAATAAAGAATAGTACATGTGTGGAACCTAACTATAAAATATGTCCATAGGTTGCGTTGCAACACGACAACTCTTAAACATTTTCCAGAATTCCACCTAGGGTTTCGTTAATCAAGGATGTTAGATCCTACATTTACTGCAAGATCATAGAAATTAAAGATCTTGAAGTAAAGAAGGCTTACAAGAAGCTTTGTAATGATGATGGAACCATAAAAGACAAGCACAAGAACATTGAGGTAAAAGGGCTCACAAATGCCCTATGGTTCCCGAAGGAGTTCAAAACCATATGGATTCAATTAGTGCTAAGCAAACTGCATGACTGATAGATGTGGCTAGATGAGCCGAAACTGTTAACTAGGGATATTATACATGTTTTGACCAGTTATCCTATAACCGAGAAACCAAAGGCACTTACACACCCTCCTCAAGTTGACATTGAGAAGAACACAAGAGTTGCATGGGATTGAAGAGGACTAAAGGTATCCACCATCACTGATGATGAACTAAAATTTGGAGCATGTATCTTAGGATACAAATTCTTTCAGGCTAGCAGGATGAAAAGTATTGCATTCAGAGTAGTGGATACAAAACATAAAATTCTCAAGAAGGGATTGTAGTTGGACCTATCAGAACTGCTACTCAGACAATTAGATAATAACATGAGGACAATGAGGTCTATAATGACCAACTCATGTAAATTTAGATCTTTGATAATGTGCATATTCTTCTATTTTCAAGAATCCTTCCCATCTATAGGAAATTCCAAATGGGACACTACAAGACTAGTGACAGTTCAAATAAGTGAATTCATCAAGTCACTTGGAGATAATTTTGAATTAGTAATGGATGAGTATTTCTTTGGATTCAAAGAGAGAATGCAAAAGAGAATGAGGATACCAGAACAAATGGTAAAAAAATACAAGACTGACATTTGTTTCTTTGTGGACATTGATACCACCCTAATCAAACCAGCTATACTAAGGACAGCTTGGTTAGATGCACCTGACTATGAAGTCAACATAGATCAAGTAACAAATGCTATTAAAGCATTGTTGAATGAACCATTGGATAAATTACAACCAACTTTTGGAACCTTTGAAGAAGCCAAGGAAAGAATCAAATCAGGCTTAGTTGTGAAGAAGATTGATATGAAGAAAGACAAAATGGTAAAGACCTTGAAAATAAAGCTATTGGTCAATGAGGAAGAAACTAAAAAGATAGAGGAAACTAAAGCAGACAAGGTGAGTGACTCAGAGTCAATAGAGTCTGATGCACCCTCACCCTCGAAGAAGGAAATGGCAATAGTTTCTCAGAGGATAAGGAGCCAAACAATAAAGGCAGACTCACCATCTGTTAAGAAAGGTCAAGTAAGGACCTACAAAAGAAACCCTCAAACCAAAGGGACCAAAGCACCAAAGAGGAGAAGGAAATTAATCCTAACCAAGGAAAATATCAAAGATACTCAGTAGGATGAATCTGTCCAAATAGAAAAGAATAAGATTCCTAAAACTACTGATGAGATATGTGAGTCATCTGCAAAAAGAGGTGGCTTAACTGACACCAAAGTTAGAAAATAACTAACACTAGAGCCCAAAGATCAAAAAATTATTGAGGAGGCAATCATCAAAACAATGATCAACTTCAAATATGTACCTGTATAATTTGATGAAAAAATGCCAAAAGAACTATGTTTCAAGATTATCTGCTAGATGGACTTGTGCATTAAAGAATGAGGAGGAGATAACGGAAATAATCATAGTTTCTCTTATGCCTAAAGAATCCAAAATGGAAGAAATCAAGGAGATGATGGAGAAATATGTAAAGGAGTTCTCACCCAAGTTGAGAGCTTACAAGGTTCTAGAGGGCGGGCTTATAGAGATAGAGAAGGAAAGTAACAAAATTTGGAGTAAAATACTAAATAGACCTACTGAGGAAGCAAGCCCCAACAGAGGTCTACATCTCACAAATGAGCCACACAATGATGATTCTCCATCGAAACCTATCCCAGAGAATATCCTTATAAATGACACAGAGGATGTCACAATAATAAAATTGAAAAATGAAACCAACAAGGATATGGATATTACTGATGAAACTTTGTTGGATAAATACTATAATTGATATTACCAAAGATTCTACAGATAAGGCAAAGGGAGATGAAGATATTAAACTATTATATTTGATAAGTCCAAGGCTCAAGATACATCTGTTGATGTTGCACAAGTAAACATACTGGGCTAGATACCATTATTTCTTCAGGCAATCAATATAATATCACAGAAGGAGAAGACCCCTGAGCCTGATGCAAGCATACTCAAGGAAGCAAGGGAAGGAGAAAGGAAAGACACAACTGATGACCAAAATTTCATCAGAGGGGATCAAAATGTAACAGGTTAAGATCTCAAACAAAAAGATGCAGATCAAACAGAAAAAAGATTCACAGATGAAAAATACAGATGAAGTGTAGAAGGATACCAGTGAAGGAGACAAAATGAAAGATGCCACTCCTAAGGACACCAAAGGAGATGGTGCAAGTAATCTAAAGGTTGATGTGGAGACATCCACTCACAACCATAAGGTAGAGACTAAAACATAACAACAAAAAGGCACTACTCTGCCGATAACCTCATCTAGCACATCAGACCAAGCAGAGAAGCTGGTTATGGTTCTGCACATAGGTGCATCTCAAAAGAAAAATAAGAAAACAAAGAAGAATAATTTGGAGGTCACACTTGATGATATCAGATAAATACCAAAGTGTGATCCAACTACTTTAGATTTTGAATCACTCAAAGAATATGAAGAAATTTGCCAAAGGAAATATTTGCAAGAAAAGCTTAAGTGTCAAGACTCCTTAGTACTTGAAACCAAAAGGGATATATTAAACTAGACAGTTCCCTACATTGATGTTGATCACAATGCACCTATCCTAGATTAACTTTCCATTCTCACCGACGCTATCACAACACAGAAAGTGGATGTAGAAAAGGCGATTTAGGAATGAGAAGAATAGAAGTTCCAATACAAATTGACAGAAAATATCAACAAAGAAGTTGCAGAGAAAAAGTTCATGATTTCAGAACTAGCCAATGAATTGGATTGAATCATTAATAAATCTAATTCCTTAATATAAAAATTGTGCACTTTGGATAAATTCCCTAAGGATAATAGTGAAAAGATAGCAAAGTTCTAGATTCGCATCTAAATACCAGTGCACAAGGTCTAACGAAAGATGTTAATGCAATTAAATTGCATTATGAAAAGATAATAGAGATCAAAAGGTTAAGACAAGAAATTTGGGGAGCGGAATCACAATTCAAAGAAGAGGTTACAAAACTACAGGCTCAACTATTACCGAACCTCACACTTCTACAACACATAAGCTTGGAAAGATAACTAATTGACACGTCTGAGATGTCTGTAGCAGATAGTATCTATGACATGCATGCCATGATTACCCTATAGCATATGGCTCTTGAGCATCTAAAGGAGTAATGGAAGAAGATGATGGAGGAAATGAAGACCTCTCACTCTCATATTTTTGATAAATAATAGGTATACACCTTTTCCCTTACTATAAAAAGGGGGGAAAATGATATGTACAATAGGGGAAAATGATATGTACAATAGGGGAGAATGATATGTATAGTACATATAGAAAAAAGGGAAAAGAAAAGGTAAAAATAAATAAATAGTATAAAGACAAGTGTACATACACATATAATATATTATACCGACATATGCATAGGGGGAGTCAGGAAGTGACTAAGTAATATACAATTTTAGTATTTTACACATATCAGTTTTGATACTAATGTCAAAGGGGGAGATTGATGACATATATTTTTTCATTAGTATGTTAAGATAAATAGTTATTTGAACCATCAGTTACACTACACCGAAAGACAGGTTTCAATTCACATCGAAAGTTCTAAGTATAGAGAAACCCGATGACACAAGTTTTACAGTGTAAACCAAAAGTGCAACCCGAAAATGATACAGAGGAACCTAACAAGCAGGTTACACTATAAACCCATAGAGTAGTCAAGAGAGGAACTCGACAGAGAAAGGGAACCGTACAAACATTTCAACAAAGGAACACCGAAAGACTTTCAGAGCAAGCCGAGCATCAGACACTGAAATTCATTTATATATTGAGAAAAGTGGATTTGAATTCCACGTTAGATAAAACACTTATGTTTTATATTTAGATTTTTTATTTGTTTTAAAACCTTTTCTTGAGGGACAAGGAAGATAATTGTAATTTTTTTAATCATTATACGTGATTAAAAACATGCAAACTAGGAGATCAAGGTCAAGTTGTAAACCTTTGATTAGATCATAGAGTTATCTTTGTAATACGTAAAAATGAATTATGTCAATCTATTGTATAAATAGATGTGTAATCATTCTTTTCGAATGGATGTGAGGATGATAGTAGCCAAGGAGCACATCTATGGATCAGACTGAGAGTTTCAAGAAGCATAACAACAAAAGATAAATTTGGTTATCAAGATCCAAGAATCAAGGCTCCTAAGCAACGAAGGTATTAATCAATCACATTAGGTGATACTTTGTACATGTGATTTTAATGTGTCTATAATGAACAATTGAAGATTGCATACACTTAGGTCAATGAGTATTTTTGTCTACATTCTAACAAGTGTATCAAATAGAAGAAATCCTTTCAAGAATGGTGGATTTAACAATCCTTCATAAATCTCTTAACTGAGTGCACACTAAACAGTGTTGTTAAAGCTCTTAACAGAGTAGAACTTAACCAGTCTCCACATAATACTGCTAATAGGGTAGATCATTAGAAGTGATCAAATTGTAATCCTTAACTGACCCCTTCCAATCTGCAGATAGTGAAGTTTTTGTGGGTGTCACCCCCACCGCATTTTTTACCTTCTAACAGGGGTTTTCTACATTACCATATCTTGTGTTATGTGTCATTACATTTCATGAATTCCTCTATGAATGTTTACATGTTTGCTAAGTTTATGAATTGACATAACTTACACAAAGATAGTATAGAACAGATAGTTGGTAATACAATGGATTACTAAATGGATAAAGGTTAAAAGAGATAAAAGTTCTAGAGGTACTGATTCACCCCTCCCCTTTCAGTACATACTTCCCATTATTTCCAACAAGGCCATGGACTATTATGTGATTAAATACAATAATCTAGTCATTATTTTACAAAGAAAATGAAAAAAAAAATGACAAGTTGGCAAACCAGAATATTCCAAAAAAGATTTTCAAAATTTATTGAGAAGGTGTGAATTACAATATGAATGATTACGAGTAGAAGCTATAAACTAATCAAAAATGTTTGAAGAACACACTTAGAACTATTAATCTAAGGAAAGTCCATTAATGTATAAATAAAATGACTTAAATTTTCTCAAAAAATTCCAACCTAAGATAATAATAATTTGTAATGTTTCATCGTGCTAGGAGGAAAAAACATAACTAAACTTTCCTAGGTATACGATAATATTGTAGGATAAACTTCTTGCTAAAACCTTCCAATTTAAAAGACATGATAAGTTTATATAAAAAAATAGAAACTTTGGAACATTTTTTTAGTATTATAGGATATACATAGAAAATACTCATGATAACATAAAAGACTAAAAATATAATAATATAACAAGTGATCTACTATAGAATTTTAAGACATAG
>MU226874.1:1137651-1156009 GCA_018584345.1 Thuja plicata
CAATGATAAGTTAATTTACCGAGTAACAGTAATATATATTGAAGACATCTAAGGGACTTGTGGATTTATTTTTGTGGTAACTGATTCACCCCTCCCCTCTCAGTTACTCCATCCATATTTCCAACACATGCATCAGATGAGTCATAAAAATCATGTTGTAAGCCTTTCATAAAAAGATTTTCCTCAGTAATGACATTTATTAAAGATGTGGGATCAACTAGACAACCATGAGTAGGTATCTTAGCAATGCTAGCATAGATGTAAAGGGGACCATCGGGAGCCTTAATTGTTTCAGAACCATCAAAGGTAATTAAAAGTTCACTAGGTAGCTTATCCTTAGTTTTTTTTTGAGTTTTAGGTAGAATTGGAAGTTGAAGTGGAGGTGAAGGATCTTGAACAATAAGTTTAGATGGGGAATCACTCTCCACATGATTAACAATGTTATTAAGATCATCCATCTTTGAATCATAAACAATGTCTACAAAAGATGGTTGAGCTATAGTATTAGTATCATGTGTAGGTAAAGGATTGGTGTAAATTTGAAGGGTTTGATTAGGAGGAGAAACGGATTTATTCCCATTACCAAATTATCAATAGACAAAGCTTTAGAATCAATCAAGTCTTGAATCTTATGCTTTAGAGAGTAATATTTTTCAGTGTCATGGCCATTCTGGCGATGGTATTGGCAGAAAGCTTTAGAATCAAAGGATTTTGAAGCTATCGTGGTAGGAAGGACAGGTCGAACAGGAGGCAAAGTAATCATACTAGCACTTAACAACCTACTCATTATAAAATTCAAAGTTTTAGAGAGAGGAGTAAATGTATGATTCATACTGAAAGCAGTGGATGCAGAAACATTATTGGATGTAGCCACAACTTGATCAGCAACCGCATTCACCTATTTATTAATCTTGACATAGTTGTTAGGTTTCTGAAACTTATTAGGATTAGGAGCATCGTCACCCTTATCAACTGGAACAGGAGCCATTGGAGTGTTTCTCTCAAACCGACTCACCTGTAATTGATAATGGTGAAGTGTTTCACACAATTGTTGAAAGGAGGTAAATTCAGTAAGCAGAATCTTATCTCTAATATATTTTTGTAAATTTAAAATAAACATATGTTGAATATCAATATCAGGAACAGGATATGAAATCTGAACATACAAATGCTTAAATCTACAAATAAAATTAGTCAATTTTTCCATAATGTTTTGTTTACAATGCATTAAATCAGATAAGGACACTTGTGGTCCAATGTTATTTTGAAATTATTGAATGAGGGAATTAGCAAGTTTAGGAAAAGAATCAATGGAATAGGGAGGTACGGAAAAATACCATTGTAAAGCCTTATCTTGGAAGGTTCTAACAAACAATTTAGCTAAAATCCTATGGTCATTAGCATAATCACTACAAAGGATTTGAAATGTTTTAACATGAGTAACAGGATCACCTTTACCATTGTAATTCTCAAGATGAGGCATATCGGCTTGCTAAGGTATAGTAGCATGAATGATGTCTAGGGATAAAGGACTACCCATATCACAGGTAGGAATGCTAAATTTGGATTGAGTTAAAGATGCAAGTTGTTGTAAAGATGACAAAGTTTGAGCCAAACTAATAATTGTATAATCATTAGAGGAAACAGGTGTCATAACAATATTAATAACACTAGGAAAAGTGTAAGAAGTAGCAGGAATAGAAGACACAATTGGTGGAACATTAGGAACCACAGTTGGAAGAGGATTTGTATAAGTAAAAGGCACACTATGATATGAAGATTGTGAGGTAGGTAAAGATACCAGTGGAGCACTCACAGGGATAGGTGCGCTTGGGAGAGAAGTTGTTATCAAAGGAGGAGTGTAAGTAGGAATACTAGGTAGAGGAATTGAAGAAGGTCCTACACCAGTAACAATAGGTGTGAATCCTAACTCTTGAGCCTCTTGAGCTAAAGGTTTAACATTCAAACTCACAAGATGAGTAATACTATGCAAGAAATTAACACCTTGATCATTATCACGGAGAACTTTCTTAAGAGCCTCTATAGCTTGGATAGAATCTTGATTATGGTTTTCTTAGATAAGCCAATTTCCCATTTTATCAAGTTCGGTTGAAAGGTTTTTCACTTGTTCAGGAGGAACTCTTAAAGTGTCATCTTCATCATGAGATGAATGAGAAGAGTTATGCTCCATGGAAGGATTGGACTCATGAGTTATAAAATTATCATCCGGGATCCTAAGGAAAGGAGAGGAAGACTCAGGATAAAAGGAACCCATAATTCTACGGCTTCTTCTAACCAGGATACTATAAGTAGGACTAGATGTGGTAAAGCTCATACACCAATACAATGCAAATGAACTAACACAAAATTTTGATGTATTGAATTTAAATTCAATTTGAAAGAACATGCAAGATCTAGCATAAACAATGTAAATCTAACACCAAAAAGAAAGAGTTTTCTATCGCGGGTTCACCAAAATGTAATATATGAAATATGATGTTGATGTGTGTTACCAAAATGTAAAGAGTTGGAAAGGGGTAAAGAGATTGTTTATTGATTTACTTAGAGTATGTGTATTTCCTTAACCTTACTTTACACTTAATTGAATTTTATTGATTAAGTATTGCAATTGTGATTAAGGATAAGATAAGATGCTCCTTTTCTATCCTCAAATGCACAAATGGAAGATCCAAGTTGATCAACCCAAAAGAAGGGCTAATACAAAAATGAATCAACTATTTGGAAAAGAGAATAACAAGAAGGATATCTTAAATTTTGTAAATTGATTAAATGAATATGTTTGATTATAGTAATTGAAAAGGATAGGAAGAAGAACTAACCATACAAAGTTGCAGATCAAAGAATATTGTTTTCTGAGGTCTGTAGACTATTTCTGTAAAATCTGACAGTTGATCCTGAACCAAAACGCAAAGATGAACAAAACCCAGAAATATTTTTCCGTTCTGATGTTGTCTTATGAAAAAGGTCAACCTTGACCCATAAATGTCAACCCTGACCAAATAATGTCGACCCTAACTTGCACAGGTCCGACAGAGAATCTATTCATGCTGTCTAAAAGAAAGCCGAAAAGGGTATCCGGATCTGGTCTCAAAACTGCAATCCTGAACCTGTATCTCCAAGAAAAATAGGATTGTTTATTGTGGGGGAGGGGTTTTCCTTGGTCAAACCCTATTTTTGGAATTAACCTCAAATATATGTAGTTGAAATTGCAGAAATAGACAAAGTAAATGCATATATTCACCTTGCTTTGTAAAAGTCCTTGTGGAGGATTCAAATCCTTCAATCCACAAGTATGCTTCAAAATGTGGAATGTAGAAAGGTAGGATGTCTTCAATCTCTTGCTTTTAGATCTCCAACACCAATTCTTGAATGGATTCTTTAATTTGGAATAGGCTTGGAAGAAGGTGGATGGAGAGATCACCAAAATGGCACTATGTAGCTTGAATCCTTCAATGGCCTCCAATGGATCTCCTTCATGAAAATGGATGCTTGAATGGATGAATGCTTTCTTAAAATCTTACTCAGCTTTCTTGAATTAATCTTGAATATAATTTGAGAATGCTTGATCACAATTAGAAGACTTTGATTTCACTCGATGATGGTTAGAGAAAATGAGAGGAGAAGGCTCCCTTTTATATTAAACTAGGGCACAATCTCTTAAGGAGGCTGACAGAGGATAATTAAATTCCCATTAAAGCCTTTACCCCTAGGGGAGGACCTATATTATATCTAATTTAGGAATTGACACTTTGGAACCTGAAATAGCCAACCCGGAAGCAGGAAACACTTTTTGCAAAGACCGACATCCAAAAACTGTTAGACCCCGAGATCTGAACCCTGGGTCATGGTTGAGGTCGATCTTGTCCTAGGTCAGGGTCAAGGTCAACCCTAACCTAGGTCAGGGTGGAGATTTACATAGACCTAAAAGGTCGACCCTCACCCTGAAGCCTAGAATCACCAATCTGCAGTCTAGAATGCAGAAATAAGGCTAAACAGGACTGGAAAGAGGGAAAAAATAGGGGGGAAGCCATGTCAAGATCAGGAACCCATTCAAGGCACTTGTCATGACCCCAAACCAATCACTTTAAAGGCTAAAAAAATCTACAATGGAAGTGCTTCCATTTTCCAACTATACACTAAGGACTGAAAATTAATGCTTTTGAAAAATGATTAAATAATCTACAAACTACAAAGTATGAACCAAATGACAATTTCCCAATAATGATTAGATCAGTGCCTTATAAATACTTGTGCTATAGAGTCAAAAAATCCTCAATCCTATGTACAATCGGAGAGAGTTTAAAAAAACTTGCTTTTAATAAACCGAGACTATCACTTCAAAGGCTTCCACTTGACTTATAATTCAAATCAATCTATATAGCTAATCTTATCGAATTTAACTGAAATTAAGAGACCGATAAAAAAAGAGAAGATACACAGATCTTTCAATTGATATTTAAACTATATATATTAATTTTAAATTATGATACTAAGGGAATTTAAAACAATCAAACACTCTATAAAATAGAATATCTGAAAGACTAATTGAAAATATATAACTTATAACCATAAATAAAAACAAGAGCACTTATCTTTATTAATGTTGAAAAAATAGTACATCAGAGTCCATGTTGTAGTTGTGATCAAATTTTGTCCTATTAAAATATTTTTTTTTTGTCTTGTCTCTTTACATTATGTATATATATATGTTTTTGAGTGGCTTTCACACGTCTTTAGGGTGAAAAGACATAACGCTTATTACAAATTATTTTGAAAAAAAAATAAACTAACTAAAAAATAACTACCTAACTTTCGGATTTGGCTTTGACAAAAAAATCCAAAACACCTCATGAAGAGCTAATATTTCTACTGGATATAGGAAATTTGATTTCCCAAACTGGGTCATTTTTAGATTTTTAAAATTTGACCATCTTCAGCCTCTAACAACATCATCTTTGTAGCAGGTGGAGAGGGATGCTTGTGTACTTTTGCTTTGTCAGCAATAGGGTAACCAGTTACAACATTTAACACATGCTTTTTAATTTTCTTGGGTTCATCCAACCATAACTTTTGGTCATGCATTCTACTGAGTACCAACCTAATCTAGTCAGTTTTGAAAACCCTCAAGAAATATAGGGCATTTGTCATTCCTTTTACTTGTAAGTGCTTGTGTTCTTCCTTTAGGTTCCCTTGATCATCACATAGCTTCTTATACGCTTCATTTATCTTTAGATCACCAATCTTAGCGATCTTGTAGTGGATATACGACATTACGTATTCTATCAGCAAAACCCTTGATGGAGTTTTTGAAAATGCAGTAGAATCATCATGTTGGGATGCAATATCTTAGAATATCTTTTATTTAGGTTCCACAGAAGTTCTATTCTTGATCAACTTAACGACATTCTTCTTATCATTCTTTAATTTTACTTTTCTTGAAGTGGTTTTCATTGTGTTTTGAATTTAGGTCTTTTTCAAAAATAATAACAGAGTTCTTTGGTATGCTCGGTACTTACTTCGATCTGTGTAAATTGTGAGTGATCTATTTGGATTACATTGGATCGAGTTGAGAACATTGTTCTAAATACTCTCTTTTCAGTCTATTTTTGCTCTACTCTATTTTCTCAATTTGTTTGTAAAAAATGAAGTGCTTCCATCAAGTATTTATAAAAATTTTCCCTAAGTCTGTCATAAATTCTCAACAACTCGTCAGGTCATGAAGATGGAGTACGTCTAGAAGACTCTCAAATAACATTCTCGGTGTTGACAAGATTCTTGGGATAGCTTGTTAAGATTGTTGCTTTCACCGATGGATTTTGGTGTAGTGTCAAGACAACATTGTAACTTTTCTTCTTTACCGACGGGTGTCGGGTTACATTAGCTACTTAGCCTTTTTTATGTGTTGACCGATGATTCCTTGTAAGTGTAGACAACTTATCCTTTTATGTTCACCAATGATTTTCGGTATGTGACTACTAACGGGGTTGTTTTCATTGAATTGCAAAAAGTAACATAACATGCATCTTTATTCATGCAGATTTTCACTATCTATCAATTTGTATAATGGAACTGATTTAAAATATGACTTGGTGTAGTGCAATTCCATACTTACTTGTTCTTCTTAAATCAGGGTGATGATGTCACTGGATCCATTGGATGGGGTGTCATCATTTACATTTCTCGGTCTAGCTTCACCATTGCTTGAAGATTTTCTCCACATTTTATCTCCAACCCTCTGTATATCTTCAATGGTGTTTCCATTGGGATATATTCTTGTCTCTGTCATTTGGTCTCTTTAGTATTTCTTGAGATGACCAACTTTATGACAGTGTAAGCATGTCATTCCGGGGTTTGTCCAGCCTCTAGAACTTTTGGTCCATGTTCTCATGTAGTTTGCAACAATGTGACCATATCTACCACATGTTGTACAGTTTGTCAAAGTACTGTAGTCCCATACATACTGATTATTGATTCTCTTTGGTTGATAGGGAGTTTCTTGACCTTTAGGCTTCCATGCTTTCCTTTTCTTTTTCCAGCATTCATGACTTGTGTGCCTATTCATTTTGCATGTAGGAGAGTATTTTAACATGTAGGTTTCCTTCTTTGGTTGTTCCATCTTAGACCTACATTCATATTCTTTGTGTCCTTTCTTGTTACATTTATAACAGAATCCTATGAATGAAGATGTATATTTAGGAATACCTTTCATTTTGCCTCTACATACATTTGATGTGTGGCATTTCTTTCCACAGTGTTTTCATGTAAGCTTTCTTGGTCTTGGATTTTCATAGACATTCTTTGGATTTGCTTGATTTCATGATTCTCAACTTTTGGTAAAATATACACCGTTGTTGTTGTTAACTCTTCGTTGTCCTTCAAGAAAATCATCCATTCTTTTATTTCTTTCTTCGGCCTTTCTGATAATTTCATTATGTTATTGCTGAACTCTAACCTCATGCTTTAGTTTTCCATTCTCTTCTTTTAGGTCACTAATAGTTTTTATTCTATCTATGAGTTCCATATTCATTCTATTTGCTTCTTGACTCATAAGAGTAATCTGATTTGTAATCTCATGGTGATTCTCAACATGTCTTTGAATTTTTGACTCCTTTTCTTTGAGCTTCTCTATAATCTTCCTCCTGTTGTTAATAGCTAGTCTTCTTTCTATTTCAGCATGTTTAGTAGAACTCATCACATCAATCATTCTTACCATCTAGGTATCTTTACCGATTTGCAACATCTTTCTTTGCACTGACAAATGTTCATTTATCTCCTTTAGATTTGTGATGTTTCTTCTGAAGCATTTGATGTTTTTCTTGTATTTGATCCTGAAGACTCAAAGAAATATGGAATCTCTTCTTCTTGATAATCTTTTTCATTGCTCCAAGTTTCCATACTTTTTCTCTCATCCAATAGCTCTCTCATGTTGATTCTTGCTTCTTTATATTGTTCAAAGAACATTTTAATTTCAAGATTTTTGTTCTCAATATTTTTGTCAAGTTTGTACTTCTCCATTGTATGATCTTTTCTCTTAAGCCTTTAATCTTGTCGACAAGAGACTTATCTTTGATACCAATTGTTGGGATTAATGGGAAGTAGTACTAAGAGGGGAGGGGTGAATCAATACCTCTAAAATTTTTAACACTTTTCACCTTACTTCATTAGCAATCAATCTTTATTGTATTACCGAGCAAATCTGATGCTCTTTCTTATGCATGCAGTATTAATTCATAAACTTAATTGTATGCAAAATTCATAGAAACATTCATGAAATTAATATACACATAACACAAGATATATATAATATCATAGAAAACTCCTGTTAGGAAGTAAAAACTGTGGTGGTCACGACATCCACAAAACTTCACTATCTGTAGAATGGAAGGGAGGCGGTTAAGGCTTACAATTTGATCACTTCTAATGATCTAGCTTGTAAGGAATATTTAAGTGGAGAACTATTAGGATCTACTCTGTTAAGAGCTTTAGCAACCTTGATGTAGTGTGCACTCGGTTAGGAGATTTATAATAGTACTGTTAAGTCCACCTTCCTTGAAAGGATTTCTTAAGTGTAGTACACTTGTTAGAATGTGTACAATATGTATGACTTGATTGTATGAAATCTATAACTATTTATCACAGATCCATTAAAGCTTACAGTATATGAATATCACCTATAGTGATTGATTAATACATTTTCCTGCTTGTCGGTAGCCTTTAACTATTCTTGAAAATTGAATTGATAAATTTATGTCCTTCTGCATGAATTATCTTGTCTGATCCTTAGATGATCTCAGTGGCCACAATCATCATCAAACAACATGTTCACAATTTATTGAGAATCTATTTATACAAGTTCTTTGACCTATTTTAGAATCACGCAATACAATGTTAACTCTAGATCCAAGGTATACATCTTTACCTTGATCCTTTAGGTTGCATGTTTTAAATCAGTTAAACTGATAAGAACAATAATAATTACATTGATTTTTCCTCATGTAATGGATTTAAAACAAATCAAGAAGATAAATGTAAAACTTTAGTGATTTATTTGATGTGGAAAGTCAGATCCACTTTTTGCAGGATCTAACTGACTGTCGGTTCTTGATCGTCGGTGTGAACTGAAAGTCTGTCGGTGTTCCTTTCTGAATTGCTCATTAGTCTCCCTTGATTTGTTGGGTTGTTTTTTCAGGTTGCACTATTGGTTACTCATCTGGTTCCTTTGTCCCTTTTTTCATCGGGTAACACTAAATAGTGTTGCGTCGGGACATGTTTGTCGATGTAGTGTAAACCGATGATGTTTATCATGTTTTACCTTCCGTATACTAATGGAAAAATATAATGTCTTCATAACCTTACAATGTAGACAAATACATTACATTAGGATGATCCAAGGGATCTAATCTTTTATTACAAAACAAAATTTAATCTAACTCTGAAACTGTGGGAGGTGCCCTGCACCACAAGTGTATAGTTTAAATGCATAAGTTAAATATAATGCCAAGGCACGTATGTATAGGAATATGAGTATAGGTATGTTCTTAATTACAAATTTTTCCTCAGCAACAAGTGATGGTGAGTAGGGTAGTGTGATGGTGATGCTTTCACATTATCCTTCCTCTTAATTTTAATTTAAATTTTTTAATTTTTACAGTCAAAGGTCTAGGCTATAATATTTTATCATAACTTTACTCCTGAGTTTTAACAATGATCTTGGCTAAAATATTTTGTTTGTATTTATCAAGGAGAAGAGGTTGTGGGCAAAATTTGGACATGAACAAGCAACACAAGCTTCATGTCTTTTCAGGGGCTCAATTTACACCAAAATAATTTTATATAATTATATCATTAATTCCATAAAGGACAATTTTGAAATGGTTAGATCAGAGGTTTTCTTCCCTCCATTCTTTCCTATCGGTTCCCTTTGAATGAAGGTGTACAAACTTGTTTTTAATAATAATATAAAAAGGCCATGGCCTATTACCAATTAAAAACAAAATATTCTCTAAAAATTTCCAACCTAAGATAATAATAATTTCTAACGTTTAATCATGCTAGAAGGAAAAAATATAACTAAACTTTCCTAGCTATACGAGAATATTGTAGGATAAACATCTTGCAAAAACCTTCCAATTTAAAAGACATGATAAGTTTATATCAAAAAATAAAAACTTTAAAACATTTTTTAAGTATTATACGGTATACATAGAAAATACTCATGATAATATAAAAGACCAAAAATATAATAATATAACAAGTGATCTAATATAGAATTTTAAGTCATAGAATGACTAAGAGAATTCTTATCAATCGAAGTATTCTAAGTATACATTTATACTAATATTCTAGAGTAGTTCCCCATCTCATATATGGGAATAGATTCATTATTAAAGAGTAAAAAACCACAATAATCTTTTGTGGGTAATCAATTATCACAATATATTTTTCTTTATGAAATTTAAACAATTTTTGCACAAGTTGTGAATCTTTATTGTCTTCCTACAACTAATTGGAGTATAGTTAGAGTTGGAGAAGCAATTGGAAACTCCCAAGTGATGTAAACCTTTCAATTATGCTAAATCATATCCAAATAATTATGATTACATACTCTTCTTCAGAGAAATATGGAGACCTGATGACATATATTTTTCCATTACTATGTATAGAGAAACAATTTTTTGAACTGTCAGTTACACTACACCAAAAGACAGGTTTCAATTCAGACAAAAACTACTAAGTATAGAGAAACCTGACGACACAAGTTTTACTGTGTAAACTAAAAGTACAACCTGAAAATGGTACAGAGGATCTCGAAAATAAGGTTAACTATAAACTAATAGAGAAGTAAAGAGAGGAACCTAACAGACAGTTCAACAAAGGAGAAATGAAATATTTTCAGAGCAACCCGACCATCACACACCTAAAGTCAGTTATATCCCGAGAAAACTGGATCTCACTTCCATGTTAGATAAAACACTTATGTTTTTTATTTATAGCTCTGATTTGTTTTAAAACCTTTTCTTGAGGGATAGGAAAGATAATTGTAATTGTTTTAATCAATCTAACTGATTAAAAACATGCAAACTAGGAGATCAAGGTCAATTTTTAAGCCTTCAATCATACAGTTATCTTTGTAATACGTGTAACTGAATTAGGTCAATCTATTGTATAAATAGATGTGTAATCATTCTTTTCAAATGAATGTGAGGATGATAGTAGCCAAGGAGAACATCTATGGATCAGACTAAGAGTTTCAAGAAGAAGAAGAACAAAAGATTAATTTGGTTATCAAGAACCAAGAATCAAGGCTACCGAGAAAAAAAGGTATTAATCAATAACATTAGGTGATACTTTGTACATGTGATTTCAACAGATCTGTAATCAGCAATTATAGATTGCATACACTGAGATCAATGAGTATTTTTGTCTATATTCTAACAAGTGTAGAAAATAGAACAAATTCTTTCAACAAAGGTGGATTTATAAATCCTTTGTAAATCTCTTAATTGAGTGCAGACTAAACAGTGTTGCTAAAGCTCTTAACACAGTAGACCTTAACCAGTCTCCACATAATAGTTCTAATATGGCAGATCATTAGAAGTGATCAAATTGTAAGCCTTAACTGGCCCCTTAAAATCTACAGATAGTGAATTTTTTTGTGGGTGCCATCCCCACTATAGTTTTTACCTTCTAATAGGGGTTTTTTGTGTTCCCATATCTTGTGTTATGTTTCATTACATTTCAAGAATGCTTCTATGAATGTTTAAATTTTTGTTAAGTTTATGAATTGATATAACTTACACAAAGATAGTATAGAACAGATGTTTGGTAATACAATGGATTACTAAATGGATAAAGGTTAAAACAGATGAAAGTTTTAGCGGTACTGATTCACCCCTCCCCTCTTAGTCGATACTTCCCATTATTTTCAACAATTGGTATCAGAGTTAGATCTCTTAATTGGAAAAGTTTAAAGATGTGAGATAAAATAACATACAATGGAGAAGTACAAGCTTGACATGAGTATTGAGAATTAGAAGCTAGAAATTCAAATCTTCAATGAGCAGTATAAAGAAGCTAGAATCAAGATGAGATAGCTGCTAGATGAAAGAAAGATTATGGCATCTCGATGTAATGAAATAGACTACCACGAGGAAGAGATACCATATCTCTTAGAATCTTCAAGATCTACAAAAAGCAAAGCATCAGACACATCAGAAAAAAGCATCACAAGTCTAAATGAAATTAATCAACATCTAGATTGACAAGTAAAATCTCTACAAATTGGTCAAGAGACATAGATTGTAAGAATGATTTATTTCATGAACAATGCTAGACAAGATGAGAAAGAAAGAACACTGGCAATTGATGATAGAAGGAAGATTATTGAAAATCTAAAAGAGAAAGAGTTAGAAATACAGAGACTTACAAAACATCATCATGTGATCAGAAATCAGATTATTATTATGAGTCAAGAGGAAAACAGGATGAATACAAAACTCATTGAAAGAATAGAAGCCATCGGTGACCTAAGAGAACAAAATGAAAAGCTAAAACATGAAGTAAGAATTCTGCATGAAAATAATGACATAATCAAAAGAGCTGAAGAAAGAAACAAAAGGATTGATGATTTTCTTGATGGACAAAGAAGATTTAACAACAATACAGGACTAGGGTATACCAAAAATGAAGAATCACCAAAGCAAGCTAATCCAAAGAATGTCTATGCAAATCTGAGACCAAGAAAGTTGTCATGCAATCATTGTGGCAAGCCTAGCCATACATCAAATTTTGCAAAAGTAAAAGGAAAGGTATTCCTAACTCCACACCTTCATTGATAGGAATTTGTTATAAATGTAACAAGATAGGACATACAACATATAAAATGTAAATCTGAGGTGAAACAACCAAAGAAGGAAACCTACATGGACAAATATTGACATGCTAGAAAAATGCATGGGCACACATCTCTTGAATGTAGGAAGAAGAAAAATCAATCATGGAAGCCTAAAGAAAATGAAACTACCTATCAACCAAAAAGAGTCGGTAACTCATATGTTTGCGATTACAAAACATGGGCAAAATGTATAGTATGTGGAAGATTTGGACACATAGAAATGCAAACTATATGAGACAATAGACAAGAAAATATAGGAGCTAGACAAACCCCAGAATGGCATGTCTACACTGTCATAAAGTTGGTCATCTGAGAAAAGACTACAGAGACCGAGTGACAGAGACAAGCACCTTTGCCAATGCAAACACCATTGAAGACATCAGGAAGATGAGAAACAAAATATGGAGGAAATTTACAAACACTGATGAAGTTGGACCGAGAAATGCAATTGGTGACACATTATCCAATGGATCTAGTGACATCACCACCCCCACCTAAGAAGAACAAGTAAGTATGGAACTAGATTATACTAGGTTATATTTTGCATCAGTTCCATTATACATTGATGAATTTCCAAATCATCATGATTAAAGATGCACTATGGTATTACTTGTTACAATTTTGTGAAACAATCTCATCGGTCATTACATACCAAAATGCATCGGTGTACATATGGTGTTAAGTTGTCAATACTTACCAAGAATTTTTGGTTAACTTATAAAGCTAAGCTGCTAAGTACAAATCGAGATCCATCAGTAATCATGAAAGATGACATGCTGTCTTCGCCAATTACCAAAATCTGTTTGTTGATTTAATAAGTTGAAAGTTTCCCTAAAGCATTAAATTCTCATCGAGAATGTTATTTATGTATTACCCGAAGACTCTGTCTCCACGCATCGAGAAGTGGTTGAGAACTTATGACACGACTTAGGGCAAAGTGTATAAATAGATGATGGAAGGGTTTCATTATTCACACAGTGACCAGAGTGAAGAAGAAAAGAGAAACCTGGGCACAAAGTGATGGGATCATAGAGCACCTACAACTCAAATCTCTTCACTCCAAATAGATTCCTACAATCTAAAGAGGTTAAATTAAGTAACAAAGATAACCGAGAACTCTAATTTCATTTACGATAAATAACACAAATTTCAGAAATGATGGCAACTTCATCAAGAAACTCTAAAATTAATAATTCCAAGAAGAGAAAGGTTAATCTAATAAAGAATAGTACATGTGTGGAACCTAAGTATAAAATATGTCCATAGGTTGTGTTGCAACCCGACAACTCCGGAGCATTTTCCAGAATTCCACCTAGGGTTTCGTTAATCAAGGATGTTAGATCCTACATTTACTGCAAGATTGTAGAAATTGAAGATCATGAAGTAAAGAAGGCTTACAATAAGCTTTGTAATGATGATGGAACCATAAAAGACAAGCAGAAGAACATTTAGGTAAAAGGGCTCACAAATGCCCTATGGTTCCCGAAGGAATTCAAAACCATATGGATTCAATTAGTGCTAAGCAAACTGCATGGCTGACAAATGTGGCTAGATAAGCCAAAACTATTAACTAGGGATATTATACATGTTGTGACCGGTTATCCTATAACCAAGAAACCAAAGGAACTTACACACCCTCCTCTAGTTGACATTGAGAAGAACTTAAGAGTTGCATGGGATTGAAGAGGACTAAAGGTATCCACCATCATTGATGATGAACTATAATTTGGAGCATGTGTCTTAGGATACAAATTTTTTCAGGCTAGCAAGATGAACAGTATTGCATCCGGAGTAGTGGATACAACACATAAAATTCTCAAGAAGGGATTGTAGTTGGACCTATATGAACTACTACTCAGACAATTAGATGAGAACATGAGGACAATGAGGTCTACAATGACCAACTCATGTAAATTTAGATCTTTGTTAATGTACATATTCTTCTATTTTCAAGAATCCTTCCCATCTCTAGGAAATGCCAAATGGGACACTACAAGACCAATGACAATTCAAATAAGTGAATTCATCAAGTCACTTGGAGATAATTTTGAATCAGTAATGGATGAGTATTTCTCTGGATTCAAAGAGAGAATGCAAAAGAGAATGAGGATACCAAAACAACTGGTAAAAAAATACAAGACTGAGATTTGTTTCTTGGTGGACATTGATACCACCCTAATCAAACCAGCTATACTGAGCACAGCTTGGCTAGATGCACTTGACTATGAAGTCAACATAGATCAAGCAACAAATGCTATTAAAGCATTGTTGAATGAACCATTGGATAAATTACAACCAAATTTTGGAACCTTTGAAGAAGCCAAGGAAAGAATCAAATCAGGCTTAGTTGTGAAGAAGATTGATATGAAGAAAGACAAAATGGTAAAGACCTTGAAAATAAAGCTATCGGTCAATGAGGAAGAAACTAAAAAGAAAGAGGAAACCGAAGGTCAGTCATCCGTCGCTGAAGAAGACAAGGTGAGTGACTCAGAGTCAGTAGAGTCTGATGCACCCCCACCCTTAAAGAAGGAAATGACAATAGTTTCTTAGAGGACAAGGAGCCAAAGAGTAAAGGAAAACTCACCATATGTTAAGAAAGATCAAGTAAGGACCTAGAAAAGAAACCCTCAAACCAAAGAGGCCAGCACCAAAGAGGAGAAGGAAATTAATCCTAACCAAGGAAGATATCAAAGATACTCAGTAGGATGAATCTGTCCAAACAGAAAAGAATAAGATTCCTGAAACTACTAATGAGATATGTGAGTCATCTGCAAAAAGAGGTGGCTTAACCGACACCAAAGTTAGAAAATAGCTAACAATAGAGCCTAAAGATCAAAACAAGAATGAGGAGGCACTCATCAAAACCATTATAAACTTCAAATATGTACCTATATAATTTGGTTAAAAAATGCCAAAAGAAGTATATTTCAAGATTATCTGCTAGATGGACTTGTGCATTAAAGAATAAGAAGGAGATAAAGAATCATAGTTTCTCTTATGCCTCTAGAACCCAAAATAGAAGAAATCAAGAAGATGATGGAGAAATATGTAAAGGAGTTCTCACCCAAGTTGAGAGCTTACAAGGTTCTAGAGGGCGGGCTTATAGAGATAGAGAAGGAAAGTAACAAAATTTGGAGTAAAATACTCAATAAACCTACTGAGGAAGCAAGCCCCAATAGAGGACTACATCTCACAAATGAGCCACACAATGATCAATCTCCATCTAAACCTATCCCAGAGCATATCCTTATAAATGAAATAGAGGATGTCACAATAATAAAATTGAAAAAAGAAGCCAAAAAGGATATGGATATTACTGATGAAACTTTGTTGGATAAATACTATAATTGATATTACCAATAATTTTGCAGATAAGGCAAAGGGAGATGAAGATATTACTATTATATTTGATAAGTCCAAGGATCAAGATACATCTGTTGATGTTGCACAAGTAAACATATTGGGCCAGATACCATTATTTGTTCAGGCAATCAATATAATATCACAGAAGGAGAAGACCCCTGAGCCTGATGCAAGAATACTCAAGGATGAAGGGGAAGGAGAAAGGAAAGGCACAACCAATGACCAGAATGTCATCGAACGGGATCAAAATGTAACAGGTGAAGATCTCAAACAAAAAGATGGAGATCAAACAGAAAAAAGATGCACAAATGAAAAATACAAATGAAGTGTAGAAGGATACCAGTGAAGGAGACAAAACGAAAGATGCCACTCCTAAGGACACCAAAGGAGATGGTGCAAGTAATCTAAAGTTTTATGTGGAGATGTCCACTCACAACCATAAGGTAGAGACTAAAACACAACAACAAAAAGGCACTACTCCGTCGATAACCTCATCTAGCACATCATACCAAGCAGAGAAGCTGGCTATGGTTCTGCACACAGGTGCATCTCAAAAGAAAAATAAGAAAAAAAAGAAGAATAAGTTGGAGGTCAAACTTGATGATATCATATAAATACCAAAGTGTGATCCAACTACTTTAGATTTTGAATCACTCAAAGAATATGGAGAAATTTTCCAAAGGAAATATTTGCAAGAAAAGATTAAGTGTCAAGACTCCTTAGTACTTGAAACCAAAAGGGATATATTAAACCAGACAGTTCCCTACATTGATGTTGATCACAATGCACCTATCCTAGATCAACTTTCCATTCTCACCAATGCTATCACAACACAGAAAGTGGATGTAGAAAAGGCGATTTAGGAACAAGAAGAATAGAAGTTCCAATACAAATTGAAAGAAAATATCAACCAAGAAGTTGCGGAGAAAAAGGTAATGATTTTAGAACTAGCCAATGAATTGGATCCAATCATTAATAAAGCTAATTCCTAAATACAAAAATTGTGCACTTTGGATAAATTCCCTAAGGATAATAGTGAAAAGATATCAAAGTTCTAGATTCAGATTGAAATACCAGTGCACAAGGTCTATCGAAAGATGATAATGCAATTAAATTGCATTATGAAAAGATAATAGAGATCAAAAGGTTAAGACAAGAAATTTAGGGAGAAGAATCACAATTCAAAGAAGAGGTTACAAAACTACAAGCTCAACTATTACTGAACCTCAGACTTCTACAACAACACGTAAGCTTGGAAAGATAACTAATTGACACCCCTGAGATGTCTGTAGCAGATAGCATCTACGACATGCATGCCATGATTACACTATAGCATATGGCTCTTGAGCATCTAAAGGAGTAATGGGAGAAGATGATGGAAGAAATGAAGACCTCTCATTCTCATATTTTTGATAAATAATAGGTATACACCTTTTCCCTTACTATAAAAAGGGGGGAAAAATGATATGTACAATAGGGGAAAATGATATGTACAATAGGGGAGAATGATATGTATAGTACATATAGGAAAAAGGGAAAAGAAAAGGTAAAAAGGAACAAATAGTATAAAGACAAGTGTACATACACATATAATATATTATATCGACATATGCATAGGGGGAGTCAGGAAATGACTAAGTAATATACATTGTGTACATACTATAAACATTTTTAGTATTTTACACATATCAGTTTTGATACTAATGTCGAAGGGGGGGATTGATGACATATATTTTTCCATTAGTATGCTAAGAGAAATAGTTTTTTGAACCATCAGTTCCACTACACCGAAAGACAGGTTTCAGTTCACATCGAAAGTTCTAAATATAGAGAAACCCGACGACACAAGTTTTACTATGTAAACCAAAAGTGCAACCCAAAAATGATACAGAGGTACCAGACAAGTAGGTTACACTATAAACCCATAGAGTAGTCAAGAGAGGAACCTGAAAGAGAAAGGGAACCGTACAGACAGTTCAACAAAGGAACTTCAAAAGACTTTCAGAGAAACACGAGGATCAGACACTGAAAGTCATTTATATATTGAGAAAAGTGGATCTAAATTCTACGTCAGATAAAACACTTATGTTTTATATTTATATTTTTGATTTTTTTTAAAACCTTTTCTTGAGGGACAAGGAAGATAATTGTAATTGCTTTAATCAGTCTAAGTGATTAAAAACATGCAAACTAGGAAATCAAGGTCAAGTTGTAACCCTTTGATTAAATCATAGAGTTATCTTTGTAATACGTAGAACTGAATTATGTCAATCTATTGTATAAATAGATGTGTAATCATTCTTTTCGAATGGATGTGAGGATAATAGTAGCCAAGTGGTGCAGGAGCACCCTGGAGATGCTAAGCAAATATGGTATTCTCTTGTCATTTTGGTGTGCTAGTGTGTGTAAGACCCTCTAATAGGGCAATGTAAATATATAAGGTCATCTTGACAAAGAGTAGTTTAGGTTGTTTTCATTTTGTGCTTCTTTTCTTGTGTAAATAGCTCTTTTTGGCTCCATTTAAATAAGGTGTACTTGATGATGTCATCAAATGTTAGGATGATGTCATAGAAGGTTTTA